>CM051702.1:3054531-3092031 GCA_028022725.1 Lycodopsis pacificus
AAATGCCACGCTGTCACCTGATATGTCGTTTGTCTGCTCTAATGTTTCCCTGTTTTATGCTGGTGTGTCTCTCTTTGGTCTTGGAGCTGTTTTGTTTCTGCTCTGTTGTCATTTTTTGTATTCAGTATTCTAATCCGGCTGTGACATTCCTTGTCATTTAGATTTTTTAAGCTGTTGTTTGCTCTGCTCCGTGTGCAGTGATTTATAAACCCCTTACTTTATTATTTTATCTCCCCTACAGAGCTACGCTTCATCACTTTTTCTTTATTTTTATCACAGTGCTGCTGTGTTTTATCAGTCAAACTCAAAGAAACTAAATCATAGACATTAAAACTGACAGCAAGCAGAGCGTGAAATACAGTTACACGTGTACAACTGAAACGTCGCCGGCCCTTTAATGCATCTACGATGGTTAAAAGTCTCCCAAAAAGTTGTCCTGTCCTCTGTCTGCCTTCATTTCATGCACCACCTGCTTTAATGGTGTGCACAATCGTACGTGCATTGTAAAATGTGTTGCAGGCTGTGGAGTGATTAACTGCTCTTAGCATCAATCATTGTTCAATCACAGAACTGAATAATTGCCCTTTCACTCAGCTGGTGGCTTCAGTGCTGGCCAGACTACGTTTCATCTGAAGAAGAAGAAATCCATCTGAAACAGTCTCTCGCTGTATTTAAAACTATTTATTCCAGGTTTAAAACATGTCGGACTGTCTCAAGACGACCATAATCACATCGCCCAGCTCGGCTCCGTTAGACGTCGTCTTTTCTGACCATAATCTGAATTAAGAAGTATCTCCTCCGTCTCCTTTCCTTGCTGAGGAAACACTTTGCCAGCGCTACGTTTACAGATGCATCGACAGCTTCTCTTTTTCTTCGTCTTGCACACTCTGCTTCATCGCTGCCCTATTGTTTATTAACTCAACAATGAACAGCATCATTGTTGTATATGCTTCTTGGGAAAGAACTCAGTCGAAAGCTTCTGAGCTCGGTTTCATCCATTATTCATTTCTTTCCTCCCCATGTGTGTTTAGGATGTATATGTATAGGATGCTCATACGACCACCGCCACCCAATCAGCTGTGACTGACTGAGCTCCCCATACCGATGAGTTTAACATTTACATGATGAACCCGTAAAATAACTATCATGCTATAAGCCCTGAATGCATCAATGAAAAATACATCTCCAACGGGAACATCTGCACCAGACGAGGCTCAAACAGGTCAGGTGATCCCTTTGGCCTCGAGGCCCCAGTCAGGAAAGACAGCCTTTCTGGGCTTCGGTCTTCTTTGTGTTTGTGGACTGCCGTTATGAAGCCTCGAGTTCGCCGCCATCTTGGAATATGGCCGTTGCCATCTCTGTTGTTTTTGGAACCAGTGAACAGAAGTTGTATTATGAATGCAGAGGAGTGACGTAGAGACGCCGTGTACTGCTCATAGCGGTAGAGACCTGTCAATCACAGTAAGCCCGCCCTAAAGCATCCCCTGCTTTATGGTCTGTGTGACTCTAAATGGACCATCATGTACTAAATGAACATCATGCTGTATTGAAGAAGACTTGAAACTAGAGATTGAGACATAAACTCATGTTTACAATGTTTACTGAGGTAATAAATCAAGAGAGAAGTAGAGTCATTTTCTCATAGACTTCTATACAACCAGAGGAGTCGCCCCCTGCTGGACACTAGAGAGAATGCAGGTTTTAAGACACTTTGACTTCACTCTTCAGAGCCGGAGCTTTCCACCGGGCACAACACATGCGAGGCGTCCGCAGGGAGGTTTTCATGAAAGCCTACTTAATGGGTGCAAATTACAATTCTGCAATTATTGAAAATATCTTTCGTAAAAGACCGTTGACAAATGTTTCTATTTAAAAAAAAACAGCTTCTGCTGTAACGCTCCAACATCGCAGCTCCACTGAAAACTGCCGGCATTAGTAAGACATTCCAGTGTTAATTGCAAGTGACAAATAACCATCTGACCCCCCGCAATTTAGCTATTAAGGCTTTCAGGGGGTCTCAAGTGTTAATCAAGGGGTCTGGGACCCCGCGAGACCCCCCTGTGTTTCACACACTGGTCATACCCCCCATAGCTTCAGACCATGTTCCAGCCTTCTTTCACCAGGCCTTGTGTCACAAAAGGAAGTGAACAAATGAAATAGGAGCACTTTAGCACCCGGCAGCCCCCTATGAGTCACTGCCAGTGACGGAGGATTGAAACTCCAAATAGTTGTATTTAACTCTGAAGCTATTTTTATCATTTCATTAGGAGTCTACACTCTAGTCAGCCAGATAGATGCGTTTCCAGATGTTCCCCAACAGAACGATTGAGGACAAAACCACCAGTAAGTAGTGACAAGGACAGTATCTGTTTTACATGATGGGCATTTTGCGTGATGCTGTATGAGTCGTGGTGAAATTTTAAAGCTCCGACCATCTGGCGCCGCGAGCGGGAATGAACAAATGTGAGGAATTATTTAAAAGTACCGCTTGACCCAAGTCTGAACCGGAGCGGTTTGGCTGGAGACTAAAACAGCAGTTCTGTCCCAGCAAGAAGGAGAAGAGAGTTCAGTGTGATGCTGCCGGCCCAGCCATCAAGATATACAGTATGTTAATAAGACCCAAAGACTGATATCTGCACATGAATACAACAGGAAGTTAAGAATCACATGTATTTACTCTGAGAAGGCTCAGACAAAGCAGAAAAACAAAATGCCACCTCATTCTGACTGCATCATACATTGACTCAGCAGGATTGAGATGCTGCTTTATTCATGTGTCGTCTACTATTGTAACAGAGTGTGTCTAGGATGAATAATATACCCATCTGCTGCATGAAATGACCCTCAGGCATTATCACCCACTTTGACATATTCAAATACATGTCACGGGTGATTTCCCTCCACCTGCCGCAACTATTTCTGTACCTCGAGGTACATTTCCAACCTTTTCTCAGCATGCCTCACAGTAATATATATGCAAGTGGCCAAAGCGATACCACAATGAGAGCAACAGCCGCCCCTGGAACTTGTTCTGCAGCCTCACTGCTCTCTGGTGTACCGAGGCTGAACCCCGTGGAGAAACTGATCTCTGTGTCTTTGTCCGAGCGCTGTAGGTGGATGTGGAACAGCTGGTGCCGTGGCGTGAGTCCAGAGAAGCTCTTGCTCTTTAATTCTGAGGTTTGCTGCTGATTGTCTTCGAGGGACAATTTTCTACGGACTATCTCAGCGCTGCATTCGGCCTGTTATCCATTAGAAAGACACAACAGCTGTATAGCTTTAAGAGAACCTTTGTTTTGCATCCGGTCAGAGATCAGACTGGTTTAAAGGACCAGTTTGTCAATTTAGAAAATACCTTTACTCGTTTTGTTGTTGTTGTTGTGCAAAGAGTTGTAGGAGATGATTGAGACCACTGTCATGTCTGTCGGCTAAATGTGAAGCTACAGCAAGCAGCTGTTAGCTTAGCTTAGCATGGACACGACAGACCGGAAACTCAAGGAAGTGACTGAGAAACGGTCCTTCACGTATTCATGAGTCTGCAGCGGGGACAGCTGAGGACGGAGGCGTTCTGTTTTCAGGCTGAGATATCTCAGGGACGTCTGGAGGGAATTTTATTTAAATGTGGCACAAACGTCTACTTGGACTCAGAAATGTGTTGATTCGATTTTGTCCTAACTGGATAATTAATTAGCTAATTTAGACAAGATTTGGACAGATGCTGAATCGGTGCCACTAATCTCTGGTGTCCACCTTGAAAATAGACTCATTGTTTCGAACTTCGGTTGAAAATGTGTGAAGTTTTAGAATTTCTAGCTTATTTGCAGCAGCATCCGTGTTTGAAGCATCGTCTGCCATTTTGTGCTCGATCAGAATCAACTTTGTTGGCCAAGCATGTGAACACATTTTGCATTTCGAGGTGCTTGAATGAGTCCACCCTCTTCTCTTCCTCTCCCCGGGGACCACCAGACGAAGCTCTCTGTCAGTCCTCTGCACGCCTCTTTAATGTCTCTGTACATGATTCCCTGCATCGTACAGGTCAATTTCACCAAGAAATACTTTTATTGTAAATTTCTTTAAAGCATGCACTATATATATTATATACACCCTCAAGTCACTGTAGTTTACATTCATTCCAGTGGGCTGTAGTTGTGCAGGTGGGTTTTGTTAGCCTTAGATGAAGCCTGTTTAGCTCTTTCTTGACGCTAAGTTAAGATAGCTGACTACTTATTCAGCACACAGACATAAGTGTGACTCTGCTCGTTAGGAAACTAGAGAATACGTGTATTTCCCCTGCAAGAACAAAACTATTCCTTCACCGTGGAAGTTTCAATAACATCTTCCTGTCCAGAGTTCTGAGCGTGCCGATCCCTTTCTCACTCTGAAACGTTTGTAACATTCAACGCAAGTTCAGGCCGTCGACTGGCCGGTTTCTCATACAGTTCCTTCTTTTTTTTAGCAACAGCAGCACCTGGATACAGATACACTTATAAGTGTTGTAATTATCACAGTGGAGGCAGAGAGAGAGAGAGAGAGAGAGAGAGAGAGAGAGAGAGAGAGAGAGAGAGAGAGAGAGAGAGAGAGAGAGAGAGAGAGAGAGAGAGAGGTGCCTAATCGGTTGATCCATCTGTTCTGAGGCATGTGCTGTATGTTTGTAGATAGATAGATAGATCGATAGATAGATAGATCGATCGATATAGATAGATGAGATAGATGAGATAGATAGATAGATAGACAGATAGATATATAGATAGATCGATCGATATAGATAGATCGATCGATATAGATAGATAGATAGATAGATAGATAGATAGATAGATAGATAGATAGATAGATAGATAGATAGATAGATAGATGAGATAGTGGAGGAAAAAATCTTTCTTACCTTGAGCAAGTCCCCCTTGTTGAAACTGAGTTCATCACCCTCTGTGGCACGAAACGTATACAGTGCCACTGCTTCCATGCCGAAACCTCCCAACACACTCACTCACATACACACTCCACAATCTGGGACCCCCACTAATGCCCCTGGCACAGGGGGGCAGGGGGGAGGGGGGGAGGGAGAAATGTTTAAAATAAAACAGGTGAAGGAAAAAGGAGGCAATGAAATAAGAAGACAGGACGAGGAGCGAGAGAGAGTAGAAGAGGAGCAAGAGAGGAGAAGGTCTCGTCCGTCCGTCCGCTGAGCCAGAGAGCGCGCAAGAGAGTCAGAGCAGAGGATGAGAGAGAGAGAGAGAGAGAGAGAGAGAGAGAGAGCGAGAGAGGGGAAAAACACGACTGGCTGCTGCTCAGCAACACACCACCATGAGTAACGTTTAGAGAGAGAGAGAGAGAGAGAGACAGCAAGTAGGGGCGAGGGAGTGGGAGGCACTTCCTGTGTATATATTTGTCTCACGGTTGGTGTGGATTCTGTGTGTGTGTGTGTGTGTGTGTGTGTGTTTCTTCAATCACTTGGCCGTATGCATGTGTGGTTTATCGCTACACCGTGCGAACCAGCTTCAGTTTCACACCTTGGAGGTGAAAGGTTACCTCATGTTTGCCGTCCCACGTTTACCTTCAAAAGCTGAAAACGTCGATTACAGGTTGAGAAGACAAAAGGAAGATGTTGTCCAAAAATGGAAAGCGTTTGAATTATTTATTGGCATTCATGCAAGATTACATATTTCAGCTTCAATGTGTAGTTGTTGGGCCAGCAGCCGGCAGGGCTTGATTTCTCCCTCTGTTAAGCTGCCGTGTAACGTTGGTTGCATTCAAGAATGGCGAGGCGTCCAGGAGTGCACGTGGAACAGCAACAGAGTGTTTCCACAGTGTGTCTACCAGTCACACAACCAGCATGGCAAAGAGGGTAATTGGGCAATTTCAGTAAGGCTTGTCTTATTTAAGCCATTTCCACTGCAAACACATGGACAACAGAACGTAAATACACAACACACAACGGCCTCATGTGCAGTCATGGCCTCAGATGCTAGCCTCAAGGGTCACTGACGCTTGCTGTGCAAACTGCAGAATATTGCACCAGCGGTTGCATCAGCACTGACATCAAATACGATGCTCTACAGCGGCTTCTCTTCTTGGTGTGACAGACAACATATACATTTCAGCTCTTATGAGGTCGGCACACTGAGGCCACGAGCTGTCACAGAGTGAGAGAGCGTTTGCCCTTTTGCCTCGTCGGAATATGTCATGAGAAATGTTGCTGCTGTCTCCGGCTCTTTAGAATCCTCACCAATGTGTTTTTGCTTCTTCTGCATGAAATGATGCTGCAGTACAGGATGCATGTGGACATTCTTGACCCTCTACGCAACTTTTATTTTTCTTCTATTTCATTTAAAACCGACATGTTGTGAGAAAAATTGCGAGATTGCGAGATGAATAGTTGAAAAAACAAACAGCTAAATGAGACCTGGACAAAGCAGAACAGCAGGAAGTCATGGACCGACTGCGGTTTCAATAGCATGACCTGTCCAGGAAGTTCCCAGTCAGCTGGTCTCTTGACTCAGCCTTGAGAAGAGCGACTGCAGGAGGAAGAGAGGAGGTCTGCTGGAAGAATAGAAGAGGAAGAGGGGAAGAGGAAGTGGAACTGCCTTCCAGCTCAAGGGCCAAAAGCACAATCTTGCTTCTTGTGTTTGTGATGATTTCCCACGAGTTCCTACACACGAGGGCATGTAGACATACATTTGTTCTTGCATGCATATATAAATGCTGAACAGGATTTGATTTCAAAGCCGTGCACGGGTAAGTAGAAGATCACGGAGCATCAGAGGATTTAGAAATCAACACAACCTCCACAGATGGGCGTCCGACCTGTTAGCTTGTGAAGCTAATTGGTGCTGATTGGTCATCGCTGTTGTGTTTCTGTGTGGCGCTTCTCAAACAAACAGCGTGGGCGCTACTTTTGTTTGTTGTTGTTCTTTTCTTGTTGTTCTGTTCGTCAAGTTGGATTTTCTGAACGTAGGTGGTTCTATTCTTTGTCTACTCAGCCACTCACTGCGTTCAGGCCCTTTCCTTCTGTTCAGCTCACTCAGCTGATGCACTGACATCACTTCCTGTGTCCATTTCCAGCGAAAGGCAGCGCCCGGATGTTTTGAGCCAAGTGGCTTTTGTTATCGTCGCAATGCATCAAATTGCCCAGTGACGCGTCTTGTGATATTACTGATGATTTATTGTACTTTATCATCCTCACATGAACTAAACTTACACTTCACCGTCTGTGTGAAACTATCCTTCAGTTCACACACCAACAACACACAGGCTCACCTTGTATGCAAGCTCGAGCTTTTCTGCTTGAGTGATGAAAACACTTCTTCCTGTCGGGGGCACTGATGCAGTGGGCGCAGTGTGTGTGTGTGTGTGTGTGTGTGTAGGTTTGTGTGTGTGTGTCTGTGTGTGTGTGTGTGTGTGTGTGTGTGTAGGTTTGTGTGTGTGTCGGTTTGTGTGCGTGTGTCAGCGGAAGCAAGTGGGCAACGGCGGAAAAGCAGGTGGGCACAAAGTCTCTCAACTTCCCTTCAAAGGCAACGAAAACTCTGAATGCCCAGCTTCTCATTAGTTTGTTCTTCTCTGTTACCGCTCTGAGAAGAGAACTCTGTCCCCTGTGTCCAGTGATTATCTCCCCCTCTCGTTCTCCCCCCATCTCTCTCTTCTACCTCACCCCTTTTCTCTGCACTTCTCTCATTGTTTTTGCAAGGAATCCGTCGGTATCGTAAATTGGCTTGAAAAGAACTGTGAACACGCTGAGAAACCTTTGGATTTCCTGAAACAATGAGCAGATGGAGCAGATGCTCGCTCTTCTGCTCGTGTTTGAGTGACATATTTCACCAGTGAGTCAACATAAAGAGGAGAGCAAGAGAAGGGATTTTCATTCAAATGTGATGTTAAATGTGTAAAGAAGTCACGTTGACGGTTGAACGTGAGTAAAACGAAGTAAAACCTTAATTGCTGACAGCCCGTGGACAAGATCAGTGGCTTTTTTTTGGGTCATTTTTTAATGTGGAAACCTCTTGATTCCTATCTGCATCAGCAGTGTCACAGGTTTAAAAGTGTCAGCGGTGATGTTCAAACCATGCCGGGTGCAAATCTATCAGGATTTCTTGTGAATTAAAAAATTCTATTTTGCCTCAAGTTGTGCAGAAAAAACAGCCGTCAGTGTTTGAGTCACATGAGTAAGATTAACGCGGTGTATTGTTAATGTTTTCCTCTGTAACTGTTGGTTCACATTAAGTTAGTGATGAATGGTAAAACCCACCAGAGAGCCGGCTAACAACAGCGATAGGCTGGAAACGACGGCGTGGCGCGCAAACAAAAAGGCAGAGCGATTCCCAGAGTGCCTGGATTATAGATTGAAAGATGTCATTCGGTCTGTTTTCCCTCGTCCCTAATCAGAGGTGTGAACATGGAGGCTGATTGGTGACTAAAAGGTTCAAGTTAAACTCACAGAGGTGAACTTGTGTCAAATGTGCAAATGTAAAAAAAACTGTTCTTCTTGCTCACAGGTGGATTTTACACCAGCAAGCATAACACCATTTGCACGTCTGAAAAGATTCAGCTAATAAGCTGGCAGGAGTGGCAGGTATTACACATCTTCCTGTTTCACGCTTTCTGTCGTCTTCTTCTGCTGCGTCTGGAACCACGTGTTCCACCGCAGGCCACACACTGCTCCTGCCAGTCTTTCCCCCCTTTTTTTTCCCAAATTACATAACTTTGCAGGTTTTGAAAACTGAAAAGCACCGGTAATATAATGCGGCGACTACCAGGCAAGGTTTTGTTTTACTTATGTGAACCGCTATGTTCACACATGCATGCTGAATGGTATTCAAACGGACATGACTCACATGTGTTCGCCGCCTTTGTAGCTGAGATTTACTGCAGTCTGGGCCTGAAATGCCGACGTGTGATAAAACAGTGTATAATTAACAACGACGAGGTTTTATCAGCGAATAACAATGGAAATATAATAACAGTAATAAAGATTGATAATGCTGTGGATATTGCAGAGTTGCTTATCAGATAACCTCATGCTTTTTGCTTCCCTTAATTATGTGCTGGTGTTCATGTAACTGACTGTACTACGACCAGGAATAGCCGCAGTCAAGTCATTGGACCCGAGGATGCACACAGCAATGAGTCTCTAATAGGGTATGAGTGTTGTGAATGGGGGTAATTAAAGCAGGCCGGCTGCAGTGTTTAATGTGAATTCGCTTTAATGAATTTTCAAGCTAAGGCGCTAATTACATATCCCCTGCAGCCACGCATGTCAGCTGTAAGGACCTCCCGAGTTACTTTCACGCTGCAATATGATCTCGCCGCTTATAATACAAGAGTAGAACACTGCTGGCCTCTATTGGCTGACATTAAACCTGCAGAGGAGTGATGTAATCCGGTCTGCAGGAGGCACCAACACACTGTCGCTGACCGTCACTGCACTCACTGGCAATTTCAAATATGTTGCCTTCAGTGGAATAAGCACAGAGCAGGTTTGCACCAGCTTGAACCATAAAGCCTCTAAGGGAACATGTGATTACAGTCCAGGCAGACGTGATAAGAAAGCTCTATATGAAACAAGTGATGACAGGAAATGGTAAATTATTTTGTGTGTTAAGGAGAAACTTTTGGATGCTGAATTAGTTTTACATGTTTGCTAAAATGAAAGATCTGACCCACTCTTAAACATCACATTCAGGCTTATCTGTGATGAAAGCTTTTTATCACACTTGTTTTAACAAATTCCAGTTGTTTTTTGTATTTTTTCCAGCTGCAGAAAAATATATTTAATAACACAAAGACACAATGTCACCTCTGGTGTTGTTAGAGAAACCAGCTTTGGTTCATAATCCTCTTCTGAACAGGATCGTATCAGAGCTAAATATTGACTTTCTGTGTGTTTCAGGAGTTGTGCTTTTAACGTGGAGGCTTTTAAGTCGACAATGATGAGTCAGATTCCTGGAAAAACATTCAACTGAATTCATACCGACAAAAAGAAAAAGAAGATCCATTAGTTAAAAGGTTTTGGGTTGTATCAGTATTCAAAAAACTGTATTGAAATAATATTTTGGGAAAGGTCTGGATAGTTAATAATCAGTGTTTTGGTTGCATCTTGGCTTGCAAATGTCAGCTCTAATCTATTTCTAGCTATAAAACTAGTGTGGCTGATTGTTTAAAACAGCCTGTTTGCACCATGACGTCTAAGTCCATCTTTCTTTATCTTTCTTTCTCGACACAATTGGCTCGGGCTCTCTTCGGCTCATCCTGTGCTCTGAACAAAGCGTAGAGAGAGTGAAGCTCCATGTGAGATGTACAGAGCGGATGAAAGAAGAGAAATACCAAAATAAAATGTCCCTGACAGCCAGGAGGTACAGAATATTCATCGTGAGCCAAAATAAAGTTTACAGACATCAAATCGACATAATATACTGTCGTTAAGGTGCTGGCAATTTTTCTGTTGTCACCTGTGCTGTGAAACTGTGACGTTTTGATCCCTATCTCTATCTCTAAGCATCGCACTCCCCATCTACACATGTAGACGTCTATTCATAGCTCACTGTACACACTCCGGGGAGACTTTTCTATTCATAGAGCCGAATTTTAATGAACGAATGATGCGTATATGCTCCACCCTGTCTTTAAATGATGAGGCGGTTGCACAGACACAGTGGAAAAGTCTGAGTGATGGAATGCTGTCCTGCAATGTTTAAGGCTTGTAGGGACACACCTGTAACACACACACACACACACCAGGCTATGTTTGGCATTGACAAATCATGACATGAACTTGCTTGTGTACTGAGCCGACGCATTTTATTCCCTGTGGCTGATACAACTTGCATTAAAAAGGAAGACAATTACACAAGTGGTGGCCCTTGAGAGGTCAGTTCAGACGGACACCAAACAGCTAAATCAAAAGAGACGGGGACTCTGTCATAAATTTGTAATTTGCAATCCTAAAAAAGACATTGTCAACCAGCACTGTGATATGTTTTATAAACCCACTCTCCCACAACTAGGGCCCACCCTGTTGCATGCACTGTTACAACTTGGGATCAAATATGTGAATTATCATGATGCTGACTCTTGATCTGTTGCTGTAAATGTACATTTATGACTTAATGAGTGACATGACAAGGCATAGCTTTGGTCTTTCTGCCCGCCTTGGTCACACCCTTCACGCCCCCCCTCCCTCCCTCCCTCACTCCCGCTCTGCCCGCCATGTTCTGGAGGAGGAGGAGATACGTGTAGCCTGGCTGTAGCTGGCTTAGCATTAGCAACACTTAGCTATAGGCGGAGGCGCAACAAGCTCCCTCAACGCCAAAAAATAAGTACTCTTGTCTTGATTTGTCCCCCCCCCTTGGAGACCTCGTGTATGTGTTTGTACCGCTGGATTAACAGTTGAACCCCACGTAACGTTAGCCCGAAAGATATGGTAAGTTAACGTCGGCTTTCAAAGACAGACGAGTTGTTTTGTTTTTCCATGGATGTCCTGTTAATCCAGTGATGTCTCCACCGAGCACCCGTCTCGGCTGCTAGCTTAAAGGACCGCTAACTAGCTAACTAGCTTAGCATGCTAGTTGGCCGTTTTAGCACTGAAAATACGTTTTGGGAGCCGACCGGAATAGTTGCGTATCTAAGCTGTGGCTCTAATAAATGGCAAGCTTCGTATTCAACAGTTGAATTTTCCTGTTGTATTTATCTGCCACTGGCCATCCCAACATAAGCTTTGCTAGCCTTGATCCAACTTTTTGGATACGAGTTTTCATCTCGTATCAGAAATTAACTTTTAGTCAGCGGTTGTATTTGGGAGCGCAAATATCAAAATCAGAGCCATAACCAAGTGGCACATAAAATGCAATAAAAACACACTTTATAAGTTGGGTTGTACACTTTTCCAACCGCCCGAGCTCAACTATAACTAAATCAACGTAAGCAAGTTAATGTTGTTCGCTAGCTTATGTTAGCTAGCTAATGACAACTTCTTTGCCGCAAGTTTGCACTCAACTTGCTAACGTTAGCGGCAACCGTTAGTAGCAAGTAGTAGCCGTTAGTAGCAAGTAGGCTATTCAACCAAGATGTATAAAAGTGACGCAAACGAGTGCGCAAACTTGGACCTCTACTACACCCAGTACATTATTTCGCAATTCAAAACGGCAGTTTACCTCACCAATGTTAGCTAAAGCTACTTTAGCTCACGTGCTATCAATCGCATCAATTCAATGAAACGCCGTGATTTGTTCTTTTGTTTTTGAGGAGCAACTGAATTGTTTCCTTTTGTCAATATAACATGATGTGAAGGTGGAGACTGCTCAATGAGATCATACAAGCGGCTCAAACTTGACGTCTTTTTACTTATTGAGATTTTTAGGGAAATTCTCCCCAGTGTGGGCGCTGTCTGTTTACTCGTAGGCAGGCTCGCACCCTCTACTGACAGACGCTGATCACTGGTAGGGTGTATGCATTTTGTCGCGTATAACCTCGGAGTAGTATAGTGGTGTTAAGACGTTAGCTTTGCATTCAGAGCCGCACTGAGCTCGTATAAACGTGGCCTTTGTCTATTGTCAGGATGGTCTGTCAGTCACAGAAGGTGACAGATGCATCCTCACCGTCCTCCTCCCTTTCCTTGACTTGTCTTTGTCTCCTAGGCAGTCAGGGAGGAGACAAAAGACAGTGGTGACGTGCCCATCCAGAAGGTGTCTTTTCCTCATCATAGCCGTCCTCTCACAGTCACTGAAAGACGTTTTGGAAGACGTGTTCTTTTATTTTCTCGGAGTTGATATGATTGTTAGTTTGGCTTAAAGGAACTTAATCCCAGAGTAGCTGAGTGGTTGAGGATTAATCACTGGCATAGTTTGCTGGTGGTTACTCTCAAATGGAGCTCAATAGAAGTGGATGGTGAAGGAACTGGCTGGATAACTTGATGTCACGCTGTTGCACACGCTTCCTTCTCCCTCTCTTTCTCACACACACACACACACATACATACACACACACACACACACACACACACACACACACACACACACACACACACACACACACACACACACACACACACACACACAAAGATATTGTCAGGCACCTTGTTGTGCAAGCCTTCTATCTCCAGACAGATCAGCTTTACTCTTGTTGTGTGGGCCTGGCAAGGTAGACCTGTTCTCAGTGTGCTGCTGCTCAACACTTAATGCTTATGTTTAGCCAAGACACACCCAGATACCAGCGCATGCGGAGTAGATCTGACTTGTTGTGTCCTCGCGTTTGGGGTGTTTGACAAACTCCTGTATGTCATGGCGTCGCGTTCTCTTTCTCAGTCTCTTTTACATTTTTTCTGTACTGGCAGCACTTTGAAACCAGCACAACAGCAGCTGCTGAGAGTCCTCTGCTCAGCCACAGACCCTGATATGATGAGTGTTTTTGTGTAGTTTCTGACGGTCATATCATCTACTGTTTGTGTGCTCTGCAGTTCATGCGTAGATCATTCGTTCGCCTCGCTGTGACGTTCCAGCGCTTTATACAAGTACGAGCGGGGAAAACGCTGCGATCCGCCCCAATAATAATCCTGCAGATCGGGTTTTGTTGTAAATACGTCTGCCGAAAGGAATTGATTGACAGTTCAGCAAGGGATTCCACCTGTTGATAAGCAGCAACACCACAACATTAGATGGTCTGTTCCATGCATTCATTATATGCTTAAAATAATAATGTGTTTTGTACTCTTTTATTCACTTTCTAATAAAGAGTGACTACTGCTGCTAGAAGGTTTGCATTAGATTGTTGGATCACTTTTCTTTGCAGTAATCAGCCATATTTTTTTTTCCTGCAGCTACTTTTAAAGTTGTTTTTTGAATTGTAAACATCACAACATGAGATTGTATTGCTTTTTGTTGAGGCTAAAATCCATTCCCAGAGAGGCACATATCTGATGATAATGTAATCTTCTTTGGTTGGTTCCACCGTTGGGCTTAGTTTGAATGTTCTGACTTTGCATGGGCTGGTGCACGTAGCTGTGTTGTCTTAATCCACTGAGCAGATTACGTGCTTGATGTTTGGTAATGACGTATGTTTCCGAGGTAGTTTCTCTTCTCTTACACATTCAGAATAACTCTGGCTGACTTCTGACTGAGCCCAACTTTTCTGTGTGGGCACCGGCGGGTTTCTGCTGATGCTGGTGGAGGATGTCGTGTAAATCCATAATGTTGAATGAAAGCCAGTGTGAATCAATCCAGGATTGCATTTATTGCCAAAATATCTACAAGTATAATTCATGAGCAGGACCACTGATTGAGTTGTAAAGAGTATTATTATAAATGAGGGGAAGAGGACTGGAATGAGTCGATGTCGTTATTTAACCAGTGTTCATTTCTGCTCAAATTTTCTTCAACCGCCATGTGTGTCTGACAGACAGACAGACAGACAGAGACCCAAAGGGTGGCCGTGGATAGCTTAATAGGCGTGTGAGTTCATCTGAAGCTGCAAGAAGTAGACCCTAAACTGATGTATTTTAATGGTTATCCCTCAATTCTACCAATAATGAGGCATTATGGATATTTGACAAGAATGACTCTCAGACATAATGAACCTGTGTTGACGCATGAATATATATGTCTACACACACACACACAAGTCTTGTGTGTCGTCTCTTCTGGGCCTTGGAGCTCCGAGTGATGGAAGCACAGACGGGCTGAAGGAAGGCGGGCCAGTGGTGTCTTGTGGTGGCGGTTGTTCTGGGGTGTGAAGGAGGTGTGTGTGTGTGTGTGTGGGGGGGGGGGGGGGGGGGCTGGGATGGGATGGGATGGACAAGACAGACTCTCCTCTCTTCCTCGTGTCTGCCATTGGTGAATAGGTGATTATAGCAGCAGATGTGTCATTAGGTCTGAGCTGCATTCATGAGGATGCAGGGTAAGGAGGGAACCTTTTTTTTTTCATGCTCCAAAGGACTCGCATTTCACTTGCGTTTAGTAAATTTAGGGGATATGCCAAGTTGCCCCCCCACCCGACACATACACTCACCCCCCCCCCCCCCCCCCCCCAGCTGCCTTTCCATGGCATTGCTAGGCAGGAGACAAACTCCTACCAACGCATCGGTAAAAGTACAATCTTACTTCTTTTCAGAGTGAAACATTTGAACTGTTGCATTGAACACAGAGTCCTGCACAGACTGCTGATCAGTTGTAACACTCCCCCTCTGTTGGTGGAGGCATTAGGTTGTGAGGCATGTCGGTGCACGCTCGGTGCACGGATCAGATTACTGACTAAGTCATCCTGGGTCTCCCCAGAGGAACATCTAAGCTGCTATTTATTACCAGAACAACTTTTCAAATACAATTTTGTAAGTTTGCAGTTGATGCCAATGTGGTGACTGACAGTGGGGGGGGTAAGGGTGCGTGCACCCTCAGGAAATGTTGTGTGGATAAATCAATGTAATAATCTGTCTGAATGATCAAGCCGAGGACATCCTTCTGTGGTCTGTTTGCATCTGAAACCGTTTTACAAGATCCTACTTCGTTGGAATCGACTTTTCCTTCCAAGCAGCTCGAGCACATAAACATAATAAAGACACTACGGTTCACACACTAAAGTGACTTTTTGCATATAGTTATACATGTGTAAAGCACACAGCTGTGTGTGTGTGTGTGTGTGTGTGTGTGTGTGTGTGTGTGTGTGTCAGGAAGTGATGAACAGCTGGGCTGTTAGAAACAGGACAGAGGAGTCATCACTCCCTCCTGTAGTCATCTTCAGACTGGAAATGGTTCGTCTCCTCTGCCACCCACCAGAAGGTGGAAACACGTTGTTACTCATTGTTCTGGCTTCCCTCACAGGAATACCGGCCTACCGTACGAACACTGCGCTGATGGTAAAGAGCGGAGATAAAGCCTCATTAACGTGTAAGGTGTTGGAGAATGATGCTCAAATCAGTCTATTTATTGGAAGGCAACATGTACGACATATTCCACGCTCTTGTTTTAGATGCATGCTGGCCTGACGTGTTCCCTTTTTACACAAACTTTGATTCGGCTCTTATCGATATTTTGGACAACACTAATAGAGACCACGGATCAAACTATTTGGAATAAATATCCTCAGATAACTATCTGTGGCCGATCGATGGGAGCAGCCTTAAATTTGGGGCATTTATCCAC
Source organism: Lycodopsis pacificus (assembly GCA_028022725.1). Classification (NCBI taxonomy): domain Eukaryota; kingdom Metazoa; phylum Chordata; class Actinopteri; order Perciformes; family Zoarcidae; genus Lycodopsis; species Lycodopsis pacificus. The sequence goes on from CM051702.1 coordinate 3,070,647, forward strand.
AAAGCCGACAACAACAAAACATCCTTTGAAGCTAGTTATTAAAAAGCATCGGGTCCCTGTAGGTAGACCTTTGTGATGCAGTGAAACACTGTGACCAGGACACTATCATCCTGTGAGACACTGGTCGTACCTTCTTAAAATAGTGCATTATTGATTATCATTTGGCCGTTTTTCCTGGCATGGATCTTCTATTTGGTTCCCACTATTCTTGCGTTTGCTGCTGTGAGCGTTTTTCTTTCTTCTATTTCAAGCCCACCCAACATACACGACGTTACCGCCACACACACTTCATTAGCAAATGAGTCAGGTTACTGTAAACTCAAGCGAGAACACAGAAGTGGAAACACAGTTCTTGGTCACAACACCGTGGCCCTGCATAATGAGGAGGCCGGCTCAATGGAAACGACTTATCTCAGCATGACTGTATGAAACATCTTGTTTTGTCTAGTTTCTAAAAGGAAGGCACTGCAGCTGCTCCTATAAATACAAATCAATCTTCTTATAGTTTAGGTGGAAGTCAGGATTACAAAAACACGTTTAACAAAGCAAATCTGATTCGACCCGTGACGTTGCCAGATGTGTTCGTGGTAGGTCTAAAATATATATTTGCAGCGTCTAAAATATATATTTGATTTTTTTCTGAAATGTCTCACGAATGAAAAGTAGTGTCTTTTCTTCAACAGTGACTACTCGGGGAAAGGAATTAGTTGAGTTGGGTTTGTGATGTTATCGCAGTGCTAAAAGGAATACTAAGCTGTTGGCATATTCACATGTGGGCACTCCAACAAGGAAGCGTTTGCTCTTTCAGTTTGGCTGCTGTTCTTCTGTTCCCTTTTCCCCCAAAATGTCCCCTTCTCCTCTTCCTGCCACTAACCTGTTGTCTGTCTGTCTGTCTGTCCCAGGTGATGGCGCGGTCATGTGTGCAGCCAGCACTGTGTGTGTGGAGATGGTTTTAACAGACGCCGTTCTGGAGGACTCAGGAACACTGCACTGGCCTGGAGAAGCCTCATAGACAAGCACACACACAACACACACACACCGGTACACTAGAAGATTTACACACACACACTCTGCCACCGCCGTGCCTTGAGAAAGGACACGGGCGCACATAGCACAGGCTTCCCCTGAAGCACACACACATTCACACCCTCTGTGTGTGTGTGTCAGCCTCTCCACCCAAAACGTCCTAGCGCTGCTCCATCCTCACCGCCACCATGCCGAGCTCCACCATCCGCCGGCAGATGAAGAACATGGTGAACAACTACTCGGACGCCGAGAAGAAAGTCCGGGAGGCCACCTCCAACGACCCGTGGGGCCCGTCGTCCTCGCTCATGTCCGAGATCGCCGACCTCACCTACAACGTGGTCGCCTTCAGCGAGATCATGAGCATGATCTGGAAGCGGCTCAACGACCACGGCAAGAACTGGCGCCACGTCTACAAGGCGCTCACGCTGCTCGACTACCTGATCAAGACGGGCTCAGAGCGCGTGGCGCTGCAGTGCAAGGAGAACATCTTCGCCATCCAGACCCTGAAGGACTTCCAGTACATCGACCGGGACGGCAAAGACCAGGGCATCAACGTCCGGGAGAAGAGCAAGCAGCTGGTGGTCCTCCTGAAAGACGAGGAGCGCCTCAAAGGAGAGCGGTAAGAGAACAGACGTGTCACCGTGTGTTTATGCATGTTGGGGTTGGGCCGGTTAACGACGCCGCCGGCCAACATCGTGACTTTAAAGAGAGACAGGCGGCCCGTACACACACGCAGGGAGCGAGTGGCCTGGATGTTAATTAATTGATGTCAATATTAACCGAACCACGCCAGACCCGGGCACCACTTCCTCTACTGCACTTGAAGATGTTGCTGAATAACTGACTTTAGAAAGTGAATAAGATGACACACGCAATGATCTCCTACTTTTATTTTGTTTGGTTTTTTGTTCATCCATCTGTCTTTTTCTGATTTTAAATCAGAGCATTGCATCATTTCCACATTATGCCTAAAGGGGGGGGGGGGGCTTCCTCATTTGTTTGGCAGCATGTAGAATTGTAATGAATGCTTCTGCTCTTTTTAGAGCTGGAAACTATTTAAAAGCTCCGTTCTCAGGGTGGTTTTTGGACGTCACTCTAACGATGATAAGAACCTTGACTTGAGTCAAGATGACTGAGCATGTGCCGTTATATTCTTCTGTCCTACCAGGTCTCAGGCGCTGAAGACCAAAGAGCGAATGGCCCAGGTGTCCACAGGGAGCAGTCAGATGGGTTTTGGCCGAGGCTCGTCTCAGCCCAACCTCTCCACCTCCTACAGCGAAGAGTACGGCAGGTCGGAGGGCTCACCCGCCTCCTACCACGGCTGTGAGTATTATCTTAGTATCCACACACACACACACAGAGCTCATTGCATACGTTTAAGCTCCGTATGTCCTACAGAATATCCCATTATACTGTATTGTGTCCCACTTGGTGTAACTTTGGCCTACATCCTGAAAAACCTGCCCCTCCCCCTGTTCTGTCTCTGGCTTGCAGTCCCGCAGTAGGGCTGCATTCCTCAGCACACACACACACACACACACACACACACACACACACACACACACACACACACACACACACACACACACACACACACACACACACACACACACACACACACACACACACACACACAGAGAGACAGACAGAAGAGGAAGCAGAGTACCCCCCCCCCCCCCCTCCTCCAGCTTCTATCATCCACATGACGGAGGAATCTGCTCCTCTTTTCAATGATACGCTCACTCGTCCAGAGACACGGTGAGGGACAGACATGGACAGATGAAGAAGACATCCATGACATGGAAACCAGACTGACCTTCCACTGATAAAGGAGGGAACGGAGAAGACATGTCTGTTCTTCGTTCATGAATGCTAATCAGTCTAATCAGCAGAAGTAATGTGCATTTGAAGAACATATCTTCAGTGTGGAAAAGTCTTCACTCGTGTTTCTGCTCTGGAGTGTCTCCCGGTGCTCGCTTCTTCCAGCTCATTCAAACAGAATAAAAGTTCACATGAAGGGAGGGAGGAGCTGAAAAGAAACAGAAATCCGGGTCAGGAAGTGGGTAACGTGTCGAGGGACAGAGGGGAAGAATGGAGATGTTTAAATGAAAGAGTGAACCTCGGCCTCTTATCCTTTTCATCCAGTCGTGTGTGTGTGTGTGTGTGTGTGTGTGTGTGGGGTTCAGCCTGCGTGGATCCTACGTGTTGCACGGAGTGTGTGTTCATCACATTCCTTCATGTGCGTTGTGTTTGTGGCTCAGAGGCGGGAGCTCTGGCTGCTGAGTCATCACTTGAGAAAACTGAAGGAGAGACGGGCCAATGGGAGCGAGGCGGGGGGCTCGCCGCTGTGGGTGTTTCCAGCGGGGGATTTTTGGGATTCCAGTCGAGCTCTTTCTCCGGTATTGTTGTCCGGACGGGGTGTGAATGAACGGTGTTCACCTAGAATATCCCCCATCAGCCCCCAAAGCATCCGATATGTGCTGGATCGAGGCCTTACCGTGTCCTCATTCACAGCCATGTGATTACGTTTAGTTATTTAATACTTATGTCAACCGTTTCATCACACACACGTGCCTCTGTGCGTTGACAGACCCTGAACATATGCTACAGCTGTTAACGAGCGAGTAGTGAAATCAGCCTTTTCTCTTCTTTCTAGTTCAGTGATAACATTTATTTTGTGTAAACGTTCAAATAGTTAATTGCTTGTAAAGATCAGCATGAGTTGAACGAATGTTCAGCAGTTCAGTTACCCCAAATGAACACGTTGATTGTGTGTGTGTGTGTGTGTACACACAGGAGATGTGTTTAGTTCAGTCGTCTCATCTTCCTGCCGGTGCTTTCCTGCAGGAGGAGCTTCCCACAAAGGTCGGGGAAAATGTACATTTTCACAGTTTAACACAAAATGTCCTGAAAGTGTTTGAAGAATATGAGAAAGCCCATTTGAGAACCTGCCTTCCTCATCAGGTTTCACTTCATTCTTGTGTCTGGCTGACGCCGTGGGATAATCACCACATAGCTCCAGCACAGCTGACACTAGTGCTCATCAGTCTTCGCTTTACGTTCTGTGAGCTCAGGTTTAAACGTAGCAGCGGAGTGATTTAAGATGAAAACACAAACAACTGGACCAAACTGCCGACTCACACGGTCGCAGCAAACCGTAGAAGAATGAACTTTTTAAATGCGTTTTCCTACGAGCAGGCAGAGCCGTGTCTGTGAGGAATGCCCAGACATCGTGATTATCCATATATGGTCCATTCCCACAGTGCTGGGCGACAAACTGCTGTGTTGTAGTTGGCTTTGAGTTCAGTTTATTTGTCTTTCTGACTCTTCCAAAGGTTTTGTGCCGCGTGTTGTCGTGTTGGTTTTGACTTAGTGGCTGAAAAACTGTTGTTGGAGTTGGAGCGCTCTTTAGCTTTGCAGTTGTTTCTGAAGAGATTCAAAAAGAGCTCAATGAAAATATTCCTTTTGATTGAAGAATGTAATGCATTGATCAGACATATTAATGGAAGGTATTGGCACCTGTGTAAGAAAGACATCACTATGTCGTAGGGCTATTCTGTCCTAAGGAGAATACTCTGAAAACTGTAACGCATGATTATTATTTACTACATCCTGATAATTGACATCGATCGACTGAAGATATACATGTCGTAATAACAAGCCCTACTTTGTGTCCGATGAGTGAATGAATGGACCTGCTGCTAAACGGCGCAGTGGTACACATTTGGTGCCTTGCTAAGGACTGAGGCTGAGACCGGTTTGATGTCGCTACGATATGATTTGAGTTGCGTTGTCTCTGTGTAGGCTTCGGTACCACTGGGTTCACTCTCCATTTAGGGCAGACATGTAGCCGTCCCACCAGCTAACCAAACACACCTTCACCCCTCGTTCCTCCGCTCACTTTCCCCCGGAGACACACAGTCTGGACACAGAGTTTTGGAGACATGAGTATGGCAGGAAAGCAGATAAGAAGTGAGCAAGGAGTCAAGGAGGGAGGAGAGGAGACCGACTCAGATCTGAGGCCGGAGCTGCAAGACAGAAGCAGTGAGTTAAATATTGAGAAATGATGCTGTCATGCTTCTGCTTAATCATCACATAATAGACTCAGTATGCTGTTATTAAACATGCATATCCCCAAACGATGAAGTATTTAGTTGGCAGACATTTCGAGGAAGGCCGAGCCTTTTACCTGAAAGGAAATGTTCCCTTTCACAAAGAATTTGTAGCATTGCCTCATCATGGAAACATCTGATTTGAAGTGACTCTGTATTGTTTGTAGAGAACTGCTGATGTGACGTGTACTTCCTGAGAGGCAGGAGGATGTTCGTCAAAGTTAATTGTGTCAAATAGTGAAACTAACCATGAGTGTTTCCCTGAGTCACATCTGTGTCACTGTTGTTGTTCGTCTCTGCTGAAGGGCCGCTCGTGTGTCTTTCTCTACCCGATGGATGTAACGTTACACACGAGGTCAGCGTGGTGTGATGAGTATATGTAACGTATATAAGAAACGTATATGTGGGGCCAGCTAGAGAGAGAGTGTTTATTATTTAAATAAGAGAACCAGAACAACATTAAGGTCTTTCCAAACTCAAAGACGCATGGTCACACTTCGACTTTCCAAACTCTTAATGAACCTCAACTGTTGGCGTCTTTCTCCTGACCGGATTGTTTTCTTGCCCTGCCACATGGCCCGGTCTAATCCAATAAGCTGAATGGACCTGTCGTCCCTTATAGGCTCACAGAAGGCCTCTAATCACACACACACACACACTCTATTTTCTATACAGTCCAAATGTTTACTCTTTGTAAGATTTAAATGTTCCCACCAGAGCTTGCTTTTGGAGTATTGGCACATTTCCATCCCGAGTTTTTCAGCACATCTGTATTTCTCACAGTGTGCGATGGAGTCTCGTGTGGCGGCGGCGATGTTAACATGCGTTTCTGAATGTGTCTCGTCAGCCACGTCTCCCAACGCGGGCTCAGAACTGGAGCAGGCCAGACCCCAGACCAGCGGAGAGGAGGAGCTGCAGCTGCAGCTGGCTCTGGCCATGAGCCGAGAGGCCGCAGATCAGGTACGAACACCAACACACGGACGCACCAACACCAATACCAACACCAACACTAACACCAACACGCAGAAACACCAACACACGGACGCAGAAACACCAACACCAACACGCAGAAACACCAAAGCACGGACGCAGAAACAAACACGCAGAAACAGGCGCTAACACGGTCAGAGCGTGAAGCCGTGCCTGTCATGCTCTTTTGTGAGTGTTGCTTTATGCCAACTGCTCTGTGGGTGTTTAGGAGGAGCGCATACGCAGAGGGGACGACCTGCGACTACAGATGGCCTTGGAGGAGAGTAAGAAAGGAGGTCCAGAATCAGCAAAACTGGCCAAGAAGAAGAGAGAGGTAAAGACACACAGGAACATGGAGGCCAGAGCGACTCAGTGGTTCCGTTATCACGGTCTCTCCACAGCCTCGATTTTTCTGCCTGAAACTGTCTGCTGCTTCACGAGCAGTAACGAAGCTGGCAGCACACTAGTTTACTCTTCAGTATTCTGGCCGAATAGCCGGCTGGCTGGAGTTTGAGGGCGCTCGGAGCGAAAGTGAAGAAGTACGGCTCATGTTGTAACGACCATCACCGTGTGCTTGAACAGGATAATGGCGGAGCAACAGACGTTTTTCCTCCTCATCTTCTCCCTCTCTATCCTAACTCGTCCCCTTCGTCTTCTTCTCTTCTTCTGTCTGCCGTCTTTGTTCTTCTTTATGTGTCTTGGTCACTCTCTCCGTCTCTCTTCTAGCCTCAGTCCTCTCTGATGGATCTGATGAACGTCCCAGAGCCTGGTGCCACTGCTGACCCCTGGGGCGCCGGAGCCGGGGCCGCCGCCGCCGCACCAAAGGACCCCTGGCAGTCTTACGGTATATACACACACACACACACACACACACACACACAGGCACTCTGCACTGGGGATGATCACATGACATGATATATAAACACTGACTTTGGTCATTGAGAAGTATTCGTGTGAAGAGTCTCAGTATTTCTGCTCTCCACCTGCAGCTCACAGGACTGTGACTCTTTGTTAAGTAGGAATGCTGCTCCACTGGCTCAGCAGCATTACTGCAAGGGAGGGGGGGGGATGTTAGAGGAAGTGAAGGAAAGGAGTGTGGGAGACGGAGAAAGGAGGGTGTGGATACGTAAATGTTGGAAGGAAAATGAAGGATAGATGAGCAGTAGCTTTTGAACCACTTATCTTATTCTAGTCCCTCCTCCTCTTCTTCCCCTACCACCCTTACGTCCTGCATGTGTCATCTGACCCCCCCCCCCCCCCACTGTGAACCTGTCCCCAGGGTCTGCACCTAAGCCAGCAGCCCCAGTGGACCCGTGGGGGGCCACTCCTTCTGTCCCGCCCATGAAGAGCAGTGATCCCTGGGCATCCAACGCCACTCCTTCCGCCGACCCCTGGGCCTCCGCAGCCACCCGCCCTAAGACTTCCAACCCAGGTGAGCGTCCACCGGCATCCGTCACCAGGACATTCACCACATCCACCAGACAGCTGGACCTCTGTTTGGCCACTGAGTCTGTCTGCAAATTAGGTTTTGAGTCTGAAAGAGATTTGGAGATTTGTTAAGTGTTCATGGACGTTTGCACTCTTTGAGTTTACCCAATTATCCATACTCATTCATACTTGTGTGTTGTGTTTCCATCTGTTGTGTGTGTGTGCGTGCGTGTGTGTGTGCGTGCGTGCGTTGTCCCCTTCCAGGTAGCTTTGACCTGTTCAATGCATCCAACGGTACGTCTAAAGAGGACTTCTCAGAGTTTGACAGCCTGCGCTCTTCCTCCTCTGTCCCCACTGGTACTCACCCTTGTCTTCGTCTCTCTAATGACACAGTCTGTGTTGTCGGTGTCTGAAATGATGCCGCCTGTGTGCAGATACATTATCTCTGCGGGGGGCACAGACACACACACACACACACACACACATGTCTTGTCTTTTTATGTAAGCATCACCAGGCCGGAGCAAAAATGGGATCAAATGTTGCTGTAATCGTATCAAATGGTGGATAGAATCTCTGTTTGCTCCGGTCTGGTCTGGTCCTCTATCACTGTGGTGAAATGTGAGCAGCTTTTATGTGTTTGTGGCTAAATGCATTATTAGACCGGTGCCACCCAGTTCATGGAATCCTTTTTAGATCTGCTGTCATCTGAACCAGCAACAGATGATCTAAAATACATCATTCACACTCCATTCAGGTTGGCGTGTGAGAGGGTTCCAGTGAACGGCTTGGTTCTGGTCTTGTGTGTTTTGTTGTGACCATGTGGTCATGCTGTCTGTGGGTGTGGGAGGGGCACATTGGCGTCTTAACTTTTGCTCCAGCTCAACACAAACACCTCTGATACCGCCAAGGACAAGGTGAGCGGGAACACAAACACAGTCCCCACGGTGTGAAGAGGACACGGACTCCAGCGGCTGTTTGAATCGGCCTGAATCTGCAGGATGCACGGGGCTCTGATACACACCGGGCCTGTGATCTGATCATGAGCCTTTCTCAGGCTCTGCTGTTCTGTTCTGAGAAGACAGTTTTCCTCTTTGACATTTCCTCCTGTGTATGTTGCTGCTGGCATGCTCGTTATTATTATTATTATTATTATTATTATTATTGTTAATGAACGTCTCCACTGCTGTAAAGAAACGAACCGACGGGCTGTCTGCCTCTAAACGTCCTCACATAGAAGCATCTTCTGATCATTTTACTGCATCGACCCGGTTTAGTGTGGTCGCTCACGTAGCAGCCGGTGACGAGTGAGCGACTTTACTCAAAGCAAGAACAGGAATCGTCTATTTGACCTCTTAGAATGCAACATGTGTCCTTAGTTTCATTATCACACATATAAACAATCCGTTCTCACAGCAGCCTTGAGTCAGAAGATAAGAAACATTCTCTTCCTGATGCCTCAGCGTTATGTTTTTGTTCCCCCAAAGAGACGTTCAGTAACAGTTTTTCATCCACACAACTGCTGTTTGTTTTCCCAGGCGACGGGGGCGTGGCCAGTCTCACCAGCAGCGGCAGCCTGGACCTCTTCGACCCGCTGCCCAGCTCCATGTCCATGTCCGGCATCACCAACCCGACCAGGAAGACCCCAGAGTCCTTCCTGGGTCCCAATGCGGCTCTGGTCAATCTGGACTCTCTGGTGACCAAACCAGCCCAGCCGCCGCCCGTCGTCAACCCGTTCTTAGCGTCAACAGGTGGGAGGAATAAGTTATTTCATGTTAACGTACAAACACAACACACGGGTTAATCGAGCTGATTAGACGGAAGAGTGCGCTGAGCCAGGAGGTGTAGTCGCTGAGCACGCCCGTCCACGTAGTTCAATGCTGAATCATTTAGCCGGCCCCGTCTACACCGGTGAACTCTGAGGGCAGAGCGATGAGTCATGGCTGCAGTCATAAAATGTCAGTGTAGCAGCAGTAGCGCCGTGTTTAAACCGTTTGTCGCTGAGCGCTAACAAAGTCCTCTGAGCTCAGTGACTCCAGCCGTCTTCCTTTTTGTTCAGGCGGCTCTGCTCCGGCTCCAGCAGCCCACGCCAACCCCTTCCAAGTGACCCAGCCAGCACCCCCCACCCTCAACCAGATGCGGGTCAGCCCCATGCCCTCCGGCTTCGGCTTGGTGGAGCCCGTCTCCTCGGTGCCGGCTCAGCCCGTCGCGGGCATGGCCCGCGCCATGCCCGGAATGGGGATCGGAGGCGTCGGGATGAATACGATCCCGTCCTCCATGTCCATCCCACAGCCCCTGATGAGCATGCCACCCCAGGCCGGGGCGCCCGGCGGAACCACCAACCCTTTCCTTTTGTGAGGGGGGGTGACTGGGGGACGACTTGCCCCAGAGTAACCCCTCCTCCCCCCCCCCCCTCTCTCTCTCTGTCTCTCTTTCACTTTGGCTCCTTAAGAAGCTTCAAAATGAACAAGGAGATGTCTTATCCCATTTATCCCTTCATAACCAACTCCCAGCCAGGTCGTAGTCCCAGCCTGACCCCCTCCCACCTTAACACACTCCTCTACTCCTCCCTCCCCCGTCTCTTTGTGTCAGTGCTACAAGCTGCCTAGTCCCGTGTGTTCCATACTGAACCGCCGATGATGTTGATGTCTTCAGACTCAGAGTAGCCGTGGTGTTTACAGGTTTTTCCACAGAGGTGGGACAGGAGCCAGTCCCCCCCTTGTCCTCTCGTGTTCACTCACCTCCTCTTCCCTTAGGACTTCTCTTTTTCTTCTTCTTCTTCTGTGGTGGAGTGACGAGACAGTCCTGACCATACTAATGCCAGGATCTTATCTCTTCACTAGAGCTAATCTTTTATAAGCCCTGTCAGCCGGTGTGTGTGTGTGTGAGTCTGTGTCTATGTGTGCACATCTCAGTACTTTTACACTGTGTATATTCCAGTGGGTTTTACTTATACACACTGGAGTACGGATGAGCGATGGTCAGATGTGTTTGTAGTGTGTGTGTGTGTGTGTGTGTGTGTGTGTGTGTGTGTGTGTGTGTGTGTGTTACTAAGCAGGGATTTTGCACAACTTTTTGTCTTTTTTTTCATCTTCTGTCTGCGACTGTTGGGCTCACACCACACACTGCCTCGTCTTTAGGTACCACTCAGTCACAACTCTCGTCTGGTCACTTCCTGCCCCCCCTCCCCTCCACGTGAACTTTGACCTCCAGGGTCACGGGACTAACAATGAACACTTGTCCTAGGGGGTTTTGAAAAGATGCGTAACCACAATTGTTTTTGTCTGTACGTGTGTGTGTGTGTGTGCGCGCTCACACGCGGGTGTACTGTTACTGCTCGGATACTAACAGCCACATGTTAATGTAACTGTCACTAAATCTCCCCCAGTGTGTGTTTTAAAGAAAAAGACATGAGCTGTGATGGCATCAGTATTTTGCTATCTGAACATATGGATGCAGTGAGGCATCATGGGACAGTTTGTTTCTAGGATCAAAGGGAAGAGGGTGGGGCGTGTGTGTGTGTGTGTGTGTGTGTGTGTGTGCACAGTTTGCATGAGAGAGACGTTTAGCTTCCAAGTGTACTTTCAATGAGCACGGTTAGTTTTCTTCCATTTCTCACTCTGTGAAGTGGAAACTTAGAAAAAAATGTAGTTTCTGAAGATTTAAGTCAAAACTGGGGGGGTGACGTAGACATCTGCAGCCTTAAGAGTGTGTGCGTGTCTGTGCGCTCACATGTGTTGTGTGTGTGTGTGTGTGCAACCACATATCAAGGAGGGTTTTGAAGAGCATGTCAGCCACTCGGCATCATGAAGAGAGTTTACCTCTTCATGAGTGGATTTACTGCTAATCTACCCACAAGAACATCACCTGGTGGACACACACACACACACACACACAGGGTTGTTCCAGGATGGGTCTATTGATAGCACAGGGACTCCCGCAGCAAACAGCAGTTAATTTTTCTTGTTATTTTCTCGTTGGATGTAAATCCATAGCCGAGCCTTTCAGAGTTTTTGGAGCCGTGTATCATCTTCATTCTCTCTCTTGACTGTTTTCTGTCATTGTAGTTTGTTTTGTTCACCCTATGGGTAGCTTATGTAACTCTTCTCTTAGAAGCACAACTGTTACCAAAGTCCTAGCGACTGTGATTTCTGAGGGTTTGAACAGTAGGGTCACACTTCACTGACGTTTATTTTTCTGTTTATGGATCCATTGTTATAACATTTTATATTTCAGAGCTATTTTACAGTTTGTTCAGGAGTTTGTGTAAGAAAGTGTTACTGTTGGCTGAATATCGGCACACATTACCGACAGCGAGCCGAGCGTCTCCGTGTCTTCTATTGGTTGAAAAAAAAAGAAAAAAAAAAAGAAGTGGGTTGATGAAATATGTGATGAATTGCGACACTTCTCCTCTTTAGGTCACTTGTACTCCTTCTCTCCGGTTCTGTTGATATCACTGCCAGTGTTATTACTGTGGAAGGTGTTTTTGTTTCTTTTGGTGTGAGTTGGCGCCCCCTCCTGGTCTGCTGTGGTATGATAGCGACGCCGCAGGACCCTTTTGGTGTTCCCACTGAACACAGACCTTCATTTCTCTCAGGCAAAAGGAGGGGCAGCTCCACCCGTGTGTATGCTTTTAAAAGAGGACGAGGATGCTGAGGGTGGTGGTGGTGGACTTCTGTGCTTGGGGGTCCTGAATGAATGGATGTGACACTTCCTTGCAGACCAGCAAACGTTTTTAATCTCGACTAAATATATGCAAAAATTGGGAGTTGGAAAAGTAAAAAAAAAAAAGACATGAGGAGACTTGATGTGTTTTGCTAATAAAGTCTTGTTTATTGAAATGCTCCTATGATATTCTAGCTGAGACGTGTCACTCTCACCGGCCTTGATTTCACTGCGGCCTAACCTTTTAAACGTTACTGCAGCGGTTGTGAAACCGGTCGCCACGGATGCAATGAAACAACAAAAAAAGAACTTTCCTGTCTTTTTAAACAAGTTCAGCACTCCTGAGAACGGTCCGACGTCACTGCAGAGGAACACTTTGTCTCTCGATCCCCGGCAGCAGCTTCACAGTGGTGGCTATGGTGCAGTGAACATGTGGGCTGTGTGTAGCGAGCTCCTCTGTGTTACTATGTATTCACTATGCTTTTATCAAGAGGACTAACTGACTGTCTTTATATGCATAAACGGCCTCCTTTAACCTTTTCCATGTCTGTCTATTTACCCTTCTCATAGTACTGGGAGCAGGCTGCTTTTTTTTTTTTATCGGATACGTGCTCAACCTGTTGGCATTATAACTGTATAATATAATTTATCATTTGTACTATTGTAACATACTGTTCCTCTGTATACCTTATTATTCTGTGTAATGGGTTTTTGTAGGAAAAGTCACCGTGGTATTTTAACGGCATCTAAACAACCGAACGCAGCGCGACGAGGACGACTAGCTGCAAAAATAAAATGTGTATCACTTCAGCTCCGTCACTCCGGTGTCTGCGTGCGTGTATTCCTGTGAAGCACATGTCCCGACAATGTACACGGCTCAATGCATTCAAACACGAACAAGTCAGAGGTAGTGTATTTATTTAAAAAAGTACAAAAGAGTAAAACAGACAAATCTGAAAAGACATTAAATGAAATCTCATTCAAACATTTATTTTGGCTAAAAACAAACTTGTTAAAGGACTCACGGTGTGTTCTGATTGGTCGGAGTCGTGGAGGCTAAACGTCCAAAAATGCACCACTTATTTGTCTCTTGTGTTATTACATGATGTGCGGTTGTTCCTCCGTCGACCAGCCAGATGTGGCGGACGGTGTGTTGGCAGAACTCGATGGTCCGGTGTCGTAGCCCAGCTTCTTCATGTCTTTAGTGATGATGTGGAAGGAGACGGTGACGAAGCCCTGGGAACGAACCCGCGTCACTGCAACACACCAAGAAAGTAGGACAAGTTGGCGTTTCACTACGTGAAAAGATAGAAGCAATTTGAACCTGATAACGTACCGTTGGTACTGTCTTTGTAGCAGATATATACATTACATTATCATCCACAGCTATTTATTGGAGCACATCTCTGCTTTCAGACCACCACTACAGGTATTGCTATAATACTGGTCAGAATTGGCTTAAAAGTAACCCATCTACTTATGAGTGACTCATTTTAGAAATGTCTGCTTCAAGGAGCCGAGATCTCCTGTTTGAACACTGTTAATGTAAAAATAATAAATACAGACGGAGAAATGCACAACAAACCTTCTCTGCCTTCTCCCTGGGCCACTACTTTAGGGTCTGTGTACTCAGGCCGCCGCCCCAACAGCCAGCTACACGAGAGAGAGAGAGAAGTATTAGTCCTATAGTGTTTGTGTGAGTACAACTAGGAAGAGTGCATCCCACATCAACTTGTAACACTTTCACAGATCAAATACATCTGCTCCCAATGTATCTAAATTGCAAATCCAAAAGGTCCAGATGTGCACCGTTGCCTCTCTAACAGCCTACTGTGTTGGTGGGAGTTGAAAGGAGCCGTGAATACCTTTGTGTGTGTATCACCAATGTGCAGAACTAAGACTGAATCCTGAGTAAGACTCAGTAAATATTTACCGGCTGCTTCCCCCCCAGCGGGCACAACTCATCAGCTGCTGTGATAGAAACTAGAGAAGTGAACACAAACACACGACTGTCCACACATCGTACCTCGTGAATTTCTGAAGTCTCCATGTGGGCTCAGGGACGAACATGGGGACGGTCCGTGTGTGTCTGAGAAATAAAATGACAGATTCCTCTCAAACGGACGGTAAACAAGAGTCACGTTAATGCAACACTAGTCCGAATCAAATGTGTGCCTTGGGTCTGCGGCCGTTAAAAAAAGAAGACAAAGATGAGTGGTGATGGTAATACTGACTGTCCAGGTGTGAAGGGGATGTGTGTGGCTCCATAGCCTCTGACCACGTCGTTACCAAACACATCTGGACCGTACACACTCACCACCAGCTGAGGCCCTGGGGAATAAAAGTGAAGTCATATATTCAGAGTGTAATCTATACATAATATGATTTCTGTGTGGTATGTACGTGTGTGTGTTTGTGTCTCACATCCTGAGGGGTTCGTGCTCTTAAACGTTGTCTCCAGTGGGAAGTTCCATATTAACTTGTGTGAAGACTGACTGCCTTTACATGTGATTTGAGTGATGCCTTCCTCCAACCCCTGCAGAGAAACAGTCACAGGAGTAAGAGGATGATGACCAGACATGGAGTTAACTGTTATTTAAAAAGATTGTATGCATGTGGGGAAAAGTTCTGTGTTGTCTGGACAAAATTAAAAGTGTTTTTCAATCTATAATCCTGAGATAATAAGTACTTTGTTGCTCTGCAGAGGAGCTTCTACATGCAATGCATTGCTTGAGTTTAATAAACTAACCAGCGGTGGATAGTTAAAGTAGACTTCAAACTTGAGAATACTACAGTGACTCTGAACATAACCATCCGTCATATAAAGAAGCCTCTACTCACCGAGGTGGGGGCCCAGTCGTGTCCGTAGACAAAACAATATTTGCAGTACAAGTTGTCGTACTCTGGAAACTGAAACAAAAAACAATGCCTTTAACGTTATATGGTTGTAATTAGCTGCTAGGCTAGGCTAAATTAGCTGCTAGGCTAACACTCACGTTTGCGCCCTCAATCTGTCCGTTAACGGTTAGAAGAAACACGGACGGGTTGCTCGTAGCCATCACGGCTTCCGTCGGCAACCTGGAGATTTAAGTTGTCTTTATGGAGCAAATTGAACCCAGTTTAGAAGAATCCTGACAGCAAACAACCCAAACCCTATCTGTTGCTAGGGCGACGGCTGCAGCTCCCTACGGCTCCCTGCGAGGCTCATATCGAACGGAAAGCGCCGAAGCGGTTGGCGAAGTAATCCACAAGATGGCAACAGTGTAGCAAGTAAACCGCAACCCACGCTGTTCAGGGTTCAGTCGTACCTGAAGCAAATGGTGCCTCCACCTGGACCGGAAGCTGACGTCTACACGGTGAACATCATTGTTACAGACGGCTACTTCAATCAAAACCAACGTGACTTCAGATAGAAACGTCACGACGAGCTCTTTATTAATCAAATTGCATGACAACGGAGCAACTCCGCCCTCTGAAGAAGGCCACGAAATGTGGTTGAAAGCTTCAGAAACAACACCGTAAGTAGACCTTATGTTGAGGTGTTCTGTCATGCAATGATAGGAGAGGTAACAGTTAGCTAACACTGCAAATAATGTCTCTTTGCTGCTTATGTCACATTGTACATGCAACTCAATCATGTTATCATACAAAGTTTTTGAATTTATGACACTCAAAGCTACACATATCCTCAAGTCCCCAAAATAACCAGACTCAATAATTAAAATAAAGTTAAATAAACTAGATGTACTTTGGATACTTTAACAACTTTGCAGTATAACTCTGTCCAATGCTGTGAACCATTGAGGAGAACCAGTAAGAGTTGGTGTTTTCATATTCCCCCACCACATTTGTACCCACAGTATCTTTGAGACATCTTTGTGACCTGCTCTGTAGCAAACAATAATTACAGTAGACCACGTGTGAAGTCCCACAAGGCCCACCACCGCCCTGCTGAGAGGAGGGAGGTCTCTTATACAGGAAGCTCTAAATAACACACACTTAAGGGTGATTAGTGCGCTACGTATCCATTTACTGCCTTTGTTCGGATAATTATGTTTTAGAAATCAACTGTTTCTACCAGCTCTGTCACACACACACACACACACCAGTAATCTCCCCCCCCCCCCCCCCGCCTGCTACCCCCACCTCTCTGCCCCCCCCCCCCCCCCCCCCCCCCCCCCGAGTCTCTGACCTTCTACTTCTGCCCAAACAGCAGCTCTCGTTCCGTCCTCCATCTTTTTTAACGCTGCTCATTTGATTCCTCAAAGCTTGTGACGTTATTTTTTTAGCCCCGTCTCTCCCAGCTTGACTCGTCCCCTCCTTCCACAATAAAGTCAGGGAAGAAAAGACTTATTAGTACTATTAATAAACAGGCCACCAACATCCAGCCATCCTCTCACTGATTCTTTACTCCCTCCTCCATCTCCTCCTTTCGCCCCCTTTTGACTCCCTCAGCTCCCCCCCTCTCTCTCGTCTCTCCCCCCCCCCCTCTCCACTACCACCCCGTCACTTTTCATCTCCATCCCACCACCTCCCTCTCTCCCTCCCAGCACTTCACCGGCCCCTCCCCTCCCCTTCCTCTCCACCTGCCAATTTAGTGTCTTTTTGTTTCTCCACCTCTCCCCCCCGTCCCGTTTTCATCTTCACTCGCCTCCCGTTTTATTTTTTTTCTCCTCTCGCCAGCATCTCCCGCCTCTTTCTCCCCAACGTCCTGGCTATTTTCTCTTCTTCTCATCCTCCTCCTCCTCACAACCGACTCCCCGTCTCCTTCCCCTCAATTTAACATTGTAACATTCCTCCCTCTTTATTCCTCTCCTATCTCCTTCTCATTCACTCGTCTCATCTCCTCCCACGTCCTTCCTGTCCCTCCTTTTTTTTCTCCCCCCCCTCTCTATTTTCTGACCCCCTTTTTAGTTTCCTCTTCCGCCTCCGTGGCCCTGCTTCTCTCTGCCAAACGCCTGATTTAGAGTCAGACCGCCTCACGACTCACGGCCCATTTAAAGCCGCTCGAGAGCGGCCGGTCCAAAAGCGGTCATCTGGGATCTCATCTTCTCTTTTTTTCACCTGAAAACTCACACAAATCATGAAAACTTGTTTCCAAACAGAAGCCCACAAATCAGGCGTCATCCTGTCAAATGTTACATCTTATTTTTCCTGTCTGGAAGCTTCTGTGGGAGGCAGAAACCCCTTAATGGGATTCTTTCTTAATCACTGAACATGAGAGCACACTTCAGTGCCCTTCACAGCTCCCTGTGTGATTGAAAGAGACATGCGTCCTATATGATGTTATTCTTATGGAGATATTATTATTTCCTCTGTCACAGAGCTCATAATGATCTCGTTGTGCTGGAGGCGGCGGCTTCTTGGAGAAGACGTCTCGCTGAAGTGTCCTTCACAGGTGTCTCCTGGGTAAGTGATTCACCTAGAACACATACTCCGCTCATACACAGACTCGCAAGACATTAAGTATCACTCTGTGAGTCATATTTATATAGTTTACAAATGGCTGGACACACACACACACACACACACACAGAATAGGCTTGCTAGAAGTGAGATGAGCTGATGGAGGTTAATGTCTCAAACTGTGTGACTAATGGTCCGTGACCACTGGTTCACAGATCTGTGCTCCTAAGAGAAAACCCCGACACTTAACCTGCAGACGGAGTCAGCTGTGGAATGAATAACAACATTAGGGACGCGGAAGGCGCGTCAGATGAAGTACGCAAAGTGTTTTTCACAAAAACTGTGAGTCTGTTTGTAAGCTGGCAGAAAAGGAGGTGTGACTCTCAGGACTGCACTTGATTGAGATTTTGCTCGCGCTCCTTTTCGCTTTATCTGTTGGGTGGAAATGATCAAATGAATGAAGGCTGAATGTCCTTTAGCTGCTTCAGTTTCATATCTCTCTTCGCACTAGTGAAGCCGATGCAGAAGTGTCTCAAAGCTGCATTCTCTCTAGTGTCCACCAGGGGGCGACTCCTCTGGTTGTATAGAAGTCTATAGAAAATGACTCTACTTCTCTCTTGATTTATTCCCTCAGTAAACATTGTAAACATGAGTTCATGTCTCAATCTCTAGTTTCAAGTCTTCTTCAATACAGCATGATGTTCATTTAGTACATGATGGTCCATTTAGAGTCACACAGACCATAAAGCAGGGGATGCTTTAGGGCGGAGCTTACAGTGATTGACAGGTTGCTGCCGTTACCAGAGCTACGCCACTCTTCCACAGTCCTAATATGGTCACTTTCGTTCGTTGGTTGCAAAAAGAAAGATGGCGACGGCCAAATCGCTGAACTGGAGGCTTGAAAACATCAGTCCACAAACAACAAACTACGTCCACTTGTTATAAACGGTCTGTGATCGCAGCGCCAGAAGGAATTATGACGAGCAGAAATATTCCCCGAGCATCGCATTGCTGCTGATACCAACATGCTGTTTCTGTTCTCCAGCTTTAGAAATACACGACCGGGGCTTTATGAGGACAACTATCTGTGTAATGACACCTGCAACAGTTGAGACATTCAGCCTGTCTCGTAAAAAAAAACCAACTGTCTGCTGCAACCCGTCACACTCAGTTTAATGAGCTGGTCCTCTGGCTGTCTCCTCTGTGGAGTCTCTCTCTCTCTCTGTCTCTCGCTCTCGCTCTCTCTCTCTGTCTCTCTCTCTCTCTCTGTCTCTGTCTCTCTCTCTCTCTCTGTCTCTCTCTCTCTCCCTCTCTGTCTCTCTCTCTCTCTCGCTCTCTCTCTCTGTGTTTCTTGCTAAACTGTCTGCAGAAGTTTCTTGTCCAAGTCGTCTTCTTGTCTACCTAACCTGGACGGCTTTCTATTGGGTTGAATACGTGTGTGTGCGTGTGCGTGTGTGTGCGTGTGCGTGTGCGTGTGCGCGTGTGCGTGTGTGTGTGCGCGTGTGTGTGTGTGTGTGCGCGTGTGTGTGTGTGTGTGTGTGTGGTCTCTCTGGTCCAGTTTAAATCTCTCGTTCCCTCTGGGAGAGCCACCAAAACTCCACATCATATTTTTAAACCGATCTCTCCCCACATGTCTCTCTGCCTCTCGAGCCCTTGGAGTCCTCGTGGCTCCCAGGGGCCCATCTGTCCAGCACCGGGCTGGTCTTGTTTTGACTGTCGTGATCGTTGGACTCTTCTCCAGTAAAGACTTCATTCGCTCTCAAGTCAACAAGTTTCAGCCTTTTAAAGGAACGCGTTCGACCTTTTGGGAAATGATCACACATGACTTATTTGCAGGGAGTTGGATGAAAAGATCAATACCGATGTAATATATGAACACTAAATATGAATCTACAGCCAGCAGGCAGCTAGCTTAGCTTAGCATGAAGGCTGGAAACACGTTATATCTTGTTTGATCCACAGGAACCTGAAGTATGGACTGCTTTGATGGGGTTATTTCTCACTGCCTCTGTGCACTCTGTTATTGTTATCACTGCTCCGAGCTGCCATGTCTCACTGGAATATGTGTCGTGTTTGCGAGTCAGAGCCTTCATTTTCCCCCAAAGTTTTTTTTTCCCAACAAGTTTCATTGTTTCCCGACGGGATACTGAAAGTCCATTCCACATATGAGCTGTCGAGACTTAGTGGAAATGAGTTTTCTCCCCTCAGCTGCACTCTCATCCTTGATTGTTAGTAAACAGGAAACCCATCGATAGTCGTCTTTGCTTCTTGAGTGGACAGAACGACGTCGATCTTCTCACCACCAGGCCGCCCTGCTTCACCACGAATCTCAATATGCATTAAGCGGACGTTAAAATTCAGCTGTTAAGGGCTCGGTGAGTACGCGGCTGGTGAGAGAGGCACCGACGTTTCCCGGGCAGCATCGACCTCGTCTTCCTGCTCTGAGAGCTTCTCCTGCCCGCAGGCCGCCACGCACCACTGTACCCTCCACAGGCCTTCACCGAGCCGGGGGGGGGGGGGGGGGGGGGCAGTTAAAGGAGGAAGCTATATTTCTTTTAGTTGTTTTTTTAGGAACACCATCAAGGATTTTATCCTGCAGCAGAGGAGGGAACAGAGAACGATAGAGAGATAGGTTTGAAGAACTCCGAGGGGAGGTTATTTATACATCCATCACCGGACTGAGTCTTTAAGGTCAGCCTGGTCTACTGGGCTGCTGGAGCAAGACGTCGTCATGCTGGTGGCTCTGGTTCAGAGGAATAAGGGAAAACCAGGGCGAGCTTTTGATCTGCTGCAGCCTGTCAGATAGGAGCGTGTGTCCATGCGTGACATTGGTTTAATGTACATAATGAATCTCCTCTGGCTCTTTACAAGCACCGATACTTGTTCATGCTGTAATAATAAAAGCATGAATTATCGTTTGAGCGTCATTAGAACTCAGCGTTGATCGTCGGGACATTTGGTTGAACATTAGTTGGTCAGGGACCAGAAGAGGACCGGACAGCTGGAGGCGCATTGATCATCACTGATCATCTCAGCGTTATTAAAGACGCTGAGCTGATCTGCTGACTTATACATCTGCTGTGTATGTGTAGGTCTGGAGAGGTTTGAGGCCTCAGGAGGCTTCACTGGGAGATGAAGATGTGAACAGTTCTAACAAAGGCGTAGAATAATATCCAGCCAGTCCCGTACACTACAACACTGCACTGGTGCGGCCACGTACAGTGTCCTCATGTAATGATCACCAACTGTGATGTGTTATTTAGAGCTTCGCTCGCGCCGTCCTTATCAGCTTGAAGTCATAACTCGAGGACACTCGGGCAGCATTGCGTGTATGTAAAGACACTCCATTCCATCCACAGCTCAGGAGATCTGAACAACTTAGAAAAGACACACGTCCGGCATCGGGACTCTTATTTTTGGTAAATTTGCAATAGAAGGGAGAGCAGGACATGTGTGCCGTGACCTGCTTGCATCATTTCTACCTGCTAATCTACGCTGATCTGCTGATCTGCTGCTGGAGGAGTGGTCACAAAATGAAGAATACAGCAGATGCATAGCATTAACCTGGAGGTAAATGAAGAGCAACACCAGCTGTTGTGTCCTCCTGTTGGTTTCACTTCCGCACAGATATCAGAGTGCACACTAGCGTGTGACATCACTACTTAGTTCGGTGAAGAAATAACCACGGAAGTCCTGTCATTAAAACATAAAGGTTGACTTCTGGCTTCACATGGGGATCAAACAGCCGTTCGTTGGACCCATCCCCCGCCTCCAGTGTGAA
>CM051702.1:3099531-3269531 GCA_028022725.1 Lycodopsis pacificus
CACAATCTGTCCAAGATATGAAATAACTGGTGCCAATTTTTGGGGGGGTCAATCAAGGTATTTCACCCACTGAACATATACGCGATCCTCCCAAATAAAAACCTTTAGAAGAGGAAGAGACCTCAGGGAGGGATCCCTGTGAGGATGGGCAGCAGTGCAACACATGTCATTTCTTCCAGACACGTTCAGAGAGATGAATACAACAACTAGAGAGTCTGACGTGAGCGCACACGCGTCCGATAGATGAACACTCGGTGCGAGTGTTTGTGTCTGTCACTGCGGATTCCCACCGATCCTGAATGTGCGTGGGTGCATGCATCTCTGTGTGTGTGTGTACGCAGGCATGCATGAACTCATCGCAGCGTGGATGGTTATGCTCTCAAACGGCGCAGTCTGGTCGCATAGCAACAGACCCCCCCCCCCCCCCCACTCACTCTTCTTCCGCGTGAGCGTTTGAACTACAGACTAACCTGAAAACATTCCTTCACACGTCTCACCTCTGCGCCGCCTCGCTTACAACGACACCGCGTCATTCATGTGTGTGTGTCTGTGTGTGTGTGTGCGTGTGTGTGGATTCCACACATGAAGGAGGAAGAGAGAGGAAGGAGTCCTCCTCCCAGCTCTGCAGTATCATGGATGGAGCGAGAGGCCTGCAGCCCTAATGTGGCTGAATATTGATGTGATTTTCTGTTACTGTGAATATCAGCGAGGGCTTTAGAGTCTGCCCCGCTCATCTTCAGCTTTCATTCTCTCCCTTCATCCCCTCATCCCTCTTTCACCTCTCTCTCTCTCTGCTTGGATAGCAAAGTGGGAATTCATGTCTTGACAATTACATCACCCCCCCCCCACCTTCCCTCTGGCCTAGATAGAGAAATATGCATAACTTTATCATTTACCCCTGCAGCTGAAGTAGTACGCTGGATAATTCACTGTGCTAACAGATGCTGTAAAAACTGCATTTTATCATGCACTCCAGTGCCGTAATAACCTCCTGATGTGGTGCTGTCACCGGGATAAGATACCGCCCTGGTGTGTGTGTGTGTGTGTGTGTGTGTGTGTGACACATGCAGCCCGGAGGCATCATCTCCATATTGAACAGTAATCGTGACACCGTTCAGAGTGGCAAACCCACACAACAGTGGCTCCAGATTAGGCTTATCTGCTGGTGTAATTGTGTGTTTACAGATGTGACACAGCGTGTGTGTGTGTGTGTGTGTGTGTGTGTGTGTGTGTGTGTGAGGGAATGCCCCCCCGTTGGCTGTGGCAGTGTGTGTGCAGTTTTATGCATTCAACAATATGAGAAGAAGGGATTTGGAGACACCTGATTGTAATACGGTATCTCGCTGTGCAGCCAGCAGAGAGCTTGTTATGACCCAGAAATCCAAACATTAATAAAAAGTGTAATCCTGCCAGAGGAAGCGGGATTGGTGGGACGCTAATACCGTCAGCCACGCCGCTCTGCATGCATTCGGGCGCAGTAGATAAAAGGCACTTTATGACGCCTTCGTTGCTTTAATGACTCAGCGCTTTGCCTGTTGTAGGATGGGGTGTTACGTTTTGGGCGTCATGAATATATTCTGTTGTGTTTCTGATATGGAGCCTTTCCCACTGTGGAAAACAAGATGGAGAAGCTAAGAAGCTAAGGAAGAAAGCCGCTGAGAATCAGTGCAGGTGGCCGTTTGACCGCAGCTCGGTTTGTTGTGCCGGAGCTGTTGTGAGGAAGTCTCGGCTCGCGGAGCCCAACATCTGTCCAAACCTTGCTCGTGGAGGCCGTTTGCAGAAGGCGAGGGATCGGATCAACCTGTGCCGATCCGCTCCAGGTCACCGGCGCTCCGCCACCCCGTGGAGCTGCAGCTTCGTGAGGCCAAGCTGAGATTTCACCACGTTTGATCAGATCCAATGCAGCACGGCTCACATAGTCAGAACACGACCACCATCACCGCGAGCACACATCGTTTGGTCTCGGCCGCTTCCCGTTCCTCAGAGCAGTAAATCTTTAGCTGGCTGTCAACGTCTCATGTTATATTGTGCTCTTCATGCGAGTGGTGAAGCACTCCTCGCATCTCAAACAGCATAGTGGGTGAAGGGGGTGAAGGACGCAAGGATGAGGCACCGAGAGGAGGAGGAGGAAAGGGCCCTTCATCTGAACCTCTCTCTAAACGCTGTTGGCCTGGCTGACAGCAGAGGCCGCCTCTCGCTGTCACAGCAGCCACCTTACGAGCAGCCTGCCCCCAAATGCACACGACACCTTTGGGGCCCGAAGTGCTTTTTCGAGCGGCACTTTGCAGAGATCGTTTGTCAAACGCTGTCCGCCATCGTGTAGTTGGATCTGCGAGCGGGCGACGACTCCGAAGAGAAAAGTCTAGCAGTGAGGTGAGCGGCTCGCCCACAAGGGGGCGTCCCACTCAGCTGAGTGAAGCCCTGAGGGAGTCACAGTCCTGACTGAGGCAGGGCGCCAAAGAGGGCGCTTGTTGACAGCGCAGGTACAGGTTCACATTCATGTCAAACCGAGCTGACATTCCATGAAACGTAGAAAATGAATGAGCAAATTAAGGCGAGAGAGAAGTAAGAGGCGCAGGAAAGGAGAGTCCGTGTTGGGATGTTTGATGGGTGCAAACATTGCAACTGGTTGTTGCTGCCAGAAATATAAACGGTCTCATTTCCTGGGAAGTTTTTTTTACAGGATCACCCACCAAAACAGGTCAATACTGTGTTGAAAAGTCAATGGAGGAGCTGGTGTTAGGAGTTATTGAGTGTGTGTGTGTGTGTGTGTGTGTGTGTGTGTGTGTGTGTGTGTGTGTGTGTGTGTGTGTGTGTGTGTGTGTGTGTGTGTGTGTGTGTGTGTGTGTGTGTGTGTGGAAGTTGATCCATATTCATCAACCACTTGTCTAATTAAGCCACAGTGACGGCAACTCATTAATGAAGCGTCACCAGACTGAGGCCGCCGGTGTGTTGGCTCAGATAATGCACATTCATCACTTCACGTCAAAGTGAGAAAGCGAGAGGCTGATGATGGCAATGTTCGGCTCTACTGGTGTCACTTCTTTCTACATTGACACTAGATCTGAGATTTAATAGATTCTATTTTTGTATTTCTATCTCGAACATACTGTAAGTTATGAACCCAAAGAAACACAACACAGCGTATTTAAACGTGCCGCTGGACTGCTCGTGGGTTCATCACCCGGCTTGTCGTATGGATTTCTTTCTGCTGTTTAGCTGCTTGTTGGTTCCAATCATTAAGCTCTGCTCTAATGTGTGTGTGTGTGTGTCCCCAATTTATTCAGTTCCAGATGTGAGAGCACACCACACGTCAGTCTTTGTAGATTCTCCAGTTAATCGAATTGATTTCATTCAAGATAAATACGAGTTATAAAGATTGGAAACCCTTTTTTTAGACGTTTGAGTAAACCTGGAATTAAAATTGGCACGGCTGAAAATCCTGCTGGGTGTATCATGTGTCAGACTGTGTGTGTGTGTGTGTGTCTGTGCTGGGAAAAGGAATCGTAGCATTTTCAGCTGTTGGACTGAAGAATCCAGGACTGGTCAGAGGACAGAGGGATGTGGGGGTGAATTAGTATCCATTACTTTGAAAAGGCAGTTTCACTTCAACCCACATCTCCTGCGATACGACAGTGTGTGTGATTATATACGTGTCCAAGGTCCTGTTCTGGACCCTCTGGCTCAGGGCTTGGGTGAGGGGTGAAGATTGGATCTGAGATCAGGATCTCTGTTCTGCTCAACAGCTGCAGGAAAACGATGAAACAAAACATTCAGAGAGAAAAGGTTTTGTTTTCTTCTGAACTCGCCCAGAACATGACTTGTTTTCTTTCTCCTTCCCTCCCTCCCTTCCTCCCGCTCCACGCCCCCCTCACATTGCCCCCCCCCTCACATTGCCCCTCCCCCCCTCGAAATGTTAATTGCATTCAGTATGAATTTCATTTATTTGCTGTGGTGACGTCGTCTTCGTGTCAGCAAACATCTGCGTGTGTGTGTGCGGATGATTTACACAATAAAAGCATCAACGTGTAATTGATACACAGAGGATGAGGAGCTGATCTAGCGATAGCTTGATAAACATATTCAATGACCGTGTGTGTATTTTTAATGGACAGACGATGCGTTTCTTTTAATGCCTCTACGTGTGAATGTAGTTCTGCTCATTTCTATAAAACATTCTTTTTCATGTCGTTACTATTTTCCCAAATCAGGCACAATAGCATAAAATGTAACACACATCCTGCTGCTAACATGGAGGAAAACACACACACACACACACACACACACACACACACACACACACACACACACACACACACACACACACACACACACACACACACACACACACACACACTCTTGCATGAAGACACACGTTCTGCTGTCATTTCCAATGAGAGCGTTCTGGTCGTTGCTCTCGCTTTACACCAGCATGTTGTTTTCTCTTCCCTCCATCGCTCCATCACACCCTCCCTCCCTTTGCATCTCTCCTCCCTCTCTCTCTCTCATTACCTCCCCCATCCTCTCTTCCTTAAGTCATCTCTCTTTTCAGTTTTTATGTATATATATATATATATATATATATATATATATATATATATATATATATATATATATATATATATATATATATATATATATATATATATATATATATATATATATATATATATATATATATATATATATATATATAATGTGTATTAGCATAAAATGTATTTTGGGTATATATATATATATACCATATATTTACATTTTTATGCTAATTAACACATTTGTTTTAAGAGCTTTTGCAGCCTACATTTAGTTCGTTGCAATTTCTTCCACCCTATACTTTCTTTTTCTTGTATTTGTGTGTGTGTGTGTGTGTGTGTGTGTGTGTGTGTGTGTGTGTGTGTGTGTGTGTGTGTGTGTGTGTGTGTGTGTGTGTGTGTGTGTGTGTGTGTGTGTGTGTGTGTGTGTGTGTGTGTGTGGCTCTTGCTCAAACTGCAACTGTACCTGGAAAGCATTGAAATCATGCGTGACAGGAAATGAAAGAACAAGCGGCCCTTTTTAATCTGAGCTCAGCGCGGCTCCTTTTTTGTAGGTTTCTGATTTTTATCATTTTTCATTTTGCTCTAACTTCACATTACCTTTGGCTGCACTTTAAAATACATTTTTCACTGTGGATTTGGTGAAAGTATTTTATTAAAAATAAGCAAAATCAGCAAAATGTCATTCATATTTGATTACCTTCTCTCGGGGGAGTGGAGGATCAGGAACGGTCAGCTTAAGAGAGAAGGGAAGAAGAATCTAATAAACCGAACGGAGGAGAGAATAAGCAGATTGTCTTTTTGTTCTATTTCTGCATGAACTCCCTGTGAAGCTCGAGAGGATAAAGAACGATACATTCTCCACCGTTTCCTCTTTTGTTTTGAGTACGAGCGGGTTCCATGCAGGATGTTCTGATACTTTGTCCCACCACACGAGGCCTTGATGCTCCAGTAGAGACACGCTGTAAGAGGAGATAGTGTGGGAAGGACGCCCCCCCCCCCCCCTCTGTAAAGCCCCTCACAAGGGACTGTCCCCGAGAACAGAGTGCAAGAACTCCTAAACAACATGAGAGCAGAGAGCAGATCGTTGCGGAGGACTGGACCTCGCTGTATGAATACATTCATGTGTGCGTACTTGTTCAGTTTGAAGCTGAACGGTTTTCATCTTGTACGTCGACATTTACATTTGCTCTGCTTTGAAATAATAAATGAAAGTTAACTTTGGTCATTGGGCGAATTCCCCTTGAGAGATGAGTTTGTAAGAAGGGGAAAGAAATCTGAATATTGATATTAAATGTTTGCAAAAAGTTGCAGCCGACGGCGTTTCACTTAACATTCCATCTGTTTGACTTCACAGCCTTTCCTTTTCTTCCTCTGCTGCCAGACCGACAGCATCGAGGCTTTCAGTGTAATTGTCTCCAGGTTAGAGAGTCGGTGCACTTTCGGGAGCTGAATGAAATAATCTGACATGAAAATGCAAATTGGCTCGGCCCGTCCGCTGAGGCCGCAATGTTCTCCGCACCAGCTGCTCGTTTCTCAGCCTCGGCGATGCGGCCGAGAAGCGGCTCCTGACTTTGTCTGACGTGTGAAGCTGCACCAGACAGCGATGTAGTCAGCGCTGTCAGGACCAACAGTACCGAAGATCACAGCACAGGGTCATTAATGACCCATACGTGCCAGATATTAGTAATGAAGGAGGCCGGTATCATCTCCAGTGAAGATGACAATCGTAGTGTCAAACCGAAGGATAACACAAACTCCAACACACAAAAACAAATGTATTTAAGTGTTGAATTAAATGCTGCAAGAGAGAACTGTGACTGCACTTGTAGACCTTTTCTTTCTTGCATCCAACAAGAAAGAGAGAGACGGGTCTACTGTCTTTGATCATGAAGCCCGATGGTGCTCTCGATCTGGTTTATCAGTGAAGGGAATGAACTTTCGTGTGTTTTTGCTACTTCAGCAGTATATCTGCACATTCGGCACGGAGCTCCGCTCGCTCACCGGAGCGTCTGTGACACGTCTGTGACACGTCTGTGACACGTCTGTGACACGTCTGTGACACGTCTGTGACACGTCTGTGACACGCTGTGCTGCAGTGGTGGTGATAGGCTGTTACTCGTGACGGAATCAGATCAGCGCTGAAAATGCTGAATATCGCAGCCAATAATCCGTAAGGAAGGAGGTATGAAATAATCGAGATATGAAGTTTGATATTCCAGTTTTTTTAAATCCGATGTCTCATAAATGATGTTCCCCACTGAGTTGAGTTGAGTCATTATGTCATTGAAGGCTTCATGTCATCTGATGGCATGCACACAAACCCAAACTGATACGAACGTTTCTCTGCTCATCGATGCAGAAACAGCATTTTTCAGGCTTCCCACTGCTTCCTCCCCTCCTCACCAAAGTACATTTTGCACAGTGCAGAACATTCTGTCTGTGAATAAATAAATAAATAAGTTGTGCCCTGCTGTGCAAAGACGGTCTCCAGGATTAGAGTATATACCAGAGTATCTACGTTAGATCTGTGAATCTAGGCCAGCAGGAGTGCACGCCCAATGCTTTTCTTTTTTGATGCATTTTAACAGGAATTTGGAAATGACTGCAGACAAATGACACTGATGTAAGGGGGGGCAGGGTTACGCAATCCCTGTCACAGACGGCAGGAAGAACAAAGAACAGGTTTCCTGACTCCTGACAGTTAGGCCGTGGTTACGCTCGTCTTTTCAAAGTGACGTCCGTGATCGGACGAGCCGGATCACAACTCAGTGTGTCCGCACTGGAGGCTTCAGTGCGACCCGCCTGACTCGGCTGATGTCGGACACATTTCCTGGTCAAATGAGCGGCTGAAAAACTGGTGGATTTAAATTTCCGATAAATTCTTTGTTCATTTTGCTGCTTACTCTTCATCCTTTTATTCAGAATCGGCCGCGAACAAAGCTCGGCTAATTCGGTGATGAACAAATTGAATTGTTCACAAAATAATTCCCCCGTTATTTTTCCTACTTGCAGTGTGAGTAGACCAGTGTTATTGAAGAACAACTCCGAACAAGGCCACGCTAATTTCGGTGACCAAACTCCTGTTTTTGATGATGAAGACTTACGTTTTTTTTAAATTGTGCCCACATGCTGTTCACACCAGGCGGCAACCTCCGGTCCAGAAGAATGAAGCCGATGCAGACGTCTTAAACCTGCATTCTCTCTACCGACCACCAGGGGGCGACTCCTCTGGTTGTATAGAAGTCTATGAGAGGATGACTCTACTTCTCTCTTGATTTATTCCCTCAGTAAACATTGTAAACATGAGTTTATGTCTCAATCTCTAGTTTCAAGTCTTCTTCAACACAGCATGATGTTCATTTAGTAC
The DNA here is from genome assembly GCA_028022725.1 of Lycodopsis pacificus. Taxonomy (NCBI): domain Eukaryota; kingdom Metazoa; phylum Chordata; class Actinopteri; order Perciformes; family Zoarcidae; genus Lycodopsis; species Lycodopsis pacificus. The sequence goes on from CM051702.1 coordinate 3,107,434, forward strand.
ATTATGGTCCATTTAGAGTCACACAGACCATAAAGCAGGGGATGCTTTAGGGCGGGGCTACCTTATGATTGACAGGTGGCTACCGCTACTAGAGCCATATACGACGTCTCTACGTCAGTCCGAATATGGTCCATGGTTGCAAAAAGCCAAGATGGCGGCAGGCGTAATCCAAGATGGCGACGGCCATGAACACCGAATTCAAGGCTTCGTAACGACAGTCCACAAACCAATGGGTGACGTCACGACGACTACGTCCACTTCTTGCATACGGTCCATGACCTCTTCTCATGTACACAGAGTACACAACACAGTACACAACTGGCAACACCTGCTGCATTTGAGGACTCGGCTCGTCAGCCGGCATAGTTAAGATATGAGACATCTCAGCGTGTGAAGTTATTGCTATGGAGCACGATAACCTGACTCATGGCCTTGTTTTGCATAAGACGGTGAGTAGAAAGCTATACCAGACTCGGGGGGGCCTGGTTAACAAGTAGTGACGCCCCCATCACAGTCTACACTTCACTTTACCGCCAGTGTCCTTGTTGCTTCTGTAGATTGAGGTTAAAGAGCTTGTGTAACATCTGGAAAGAGGAAATTCGTATTTGTTACTCATTAGTGGTTTGAAAAGTCTGTGTGTGTGTGTGTGTGTGTGTGTGTGTGTGTGTGTGTGTGTGTGTGTGTGTGTGTGTGTGTGATTTATTAAGCTGTAGGATTTCCACGTGTCTTAAAGGAACAGTTCGACATCTTGGGGAATTTGCTTATTTATTCATTGCTGAGAGTTTGGTAAGAAAATCAATGCCACTCCTGTGTCTGCTTAGCTTAGCTTAGCTTAGCTTAGCACAAAGACTGACCTGGCTCTGTCCAAAGCACTGATTTAATAAATAAATCAGTCACCATTGGGTTGTCCGGCAGCCAGTGGACACAATGCAAGGTATCATTTGTACACTTTGTTTTTTGTACTAATTAACTAAGCGAGATATAACTCGTTAATTAGTCAGCTGTCTTTTTGCTGAGCTAAGCTAACTGGCTGCAGCTACATATTCACCGCAGAGACAAGGTGGTGGTGTCATATCAGTCCTCTCATCTATAGTAATATATACGACTCTTCTCCCAACTATGGTCCTCCATTAGGTTAAATATGGTTATTCATGAGTCACCAGTACAGGGGTATAAACTGAATTATCATTTGATGCTGTTGGAGCGTAAAAACATTGTTGGCCATATAAGAACAAAATCATTCTTAGTGAGCATGAACACTGACTGCCTCTGAGCTGGAAACATTCAGCAGACAGAAACCCATCTATGTTACCCCCACACACACACCCACGCACACACACACCCACGCACACACACACACACACACACACACACACACACACACACACACACACACACACACACACACACACACACACACTTCCATTAAAGAGATTTAAGTAATCTAGGGAGTGATGGTCGAGGTAAGTCAAACGGTTTCTCTGAGAGATTTTCCTGTCCCACTGCGCTGAGGACTGTTTTACACAAGGACATTAAACCTCTCACTCTAATTACCCAGCGCCTTTACAATGACACACACACACACACACACAGTCAGCCATTTGCAGTCACACGTACAGTGTCGTCCCCTTCCTGTCGTGCACTTAACTGGATGTAACCTGTTTGCACACCAACACACACCATTAGTTCCTCTTCGTTCATTATTGACAGCTGAGCGACCGCATCTTTCCAGCTGCACTGTAACCAGAGGCCCGAGGGTTCAATGACAGGTCGCCTGGAACCCCAACGACATCACCCACCTCTGCATCTTGTGTGTGTGTGTGTGTGTGTGCAGGAGCAGAGAGCGAGTACGTGAGTGATTGATTTCATGTGACACTGTGTGAGGAACATAAACAAACGGCCTGCAGGCGGGGCGTCCCGTCAGTGCGAGCAGGGACGGCTGTCAGAACTGTGGCGACTTCACCGCCGCGCTTTAAATCGCCGAACATCCCGGCTCACGATGCACATCTCTGAGCTCCAATTTACTGCCGAGTCTGCCGGTGGTGTCGCGCCGCTAATGTAATGGACATGCAGTGATGGATGTGGGCGCTCTGCAAACATACCTGCTGTTTCTTTTTAATACGGTAACGAGGGTTTCTGTGGTGGCGCACAGATTTGAGTGTTTCGAGGTTTGCTTGCATCACAGATCTCCAGTGATGGAGCAGATGTCAGTGGGATCATTGCCCTTCCATCAGCAGAGTAGCTTTGAGTGGTCGGAAGACTATAACATTTACATTTACCAAGTCCGTGCAGACGGCACGCGAGTCGCACTGTCACGTGACGAGCAACAACCAATTACAGAAGAGATCTTTTCTTTTTTCCCCCGCAAATATCCGTCTACGGTAAATATATGGAGGAGAAGTTAATCATTTTATTGCAGGACAAGCCGGAGCTTTTTATTATTTTACTTGCTTAAACCAACATCCGGTTCAAAGGTCAGCCAAGCTGACACAGTAAATCTACTGCGAGGGATTTACAGTGCTGGAAATCAATTTAATTAAATTTTTCGAATTAGATTAGTCAGCGAGGCCTACTGCTGAATTACCCCCAACTTCATCGCCGTCGTCGCTGCAGCTTTTGGTTGTTTAGTAACCCCCCCCCCCCCCCCCCAAGCACCTTGGTATAAGGATGAAGGCGACACGGCTGACGTTGTCCAAATGTTTTTAGAAGCGACTCCCTGGAGCTATAAACAGGAGGAGCTCTGATGCTAACGACGCTGTCGGGACTCTTAGCATGATCTATCAGTCAGCAAAATTGCATGTACAGTAAAGTATACGATTTTTGACAAGGAAATAAAAACCAACTGGTGGTTATTGATTGAAGATGTGGGCCACAGCATCACAGCATGCTCAGTTTGAATCCAGCTGCCGGTCCAGCTGTGACTCCACGCTGTCACTTAAAAGCAAAGAAATGCCCCCCAAACATCTTCTGATCCTAAAAGCTCAACGCTTGAGCTTTTTCTTTCAAATGAACAGTCAACGGAGCCGGAGAGACTTTCGTGTGTCAGATCCAGGCAGCCTGGGCAACATTTAACTGTTATTTTCTATTTGGACAGCAGAAAACCCACGAGGCTTATGTCCATGTTTTTGATAATATTTCAATTTAATCAGAATCAGGAGCGGTTTATGACCAAGCACGTTTGCACATACAAGGAATCTGGCTTGGTGAACAATAAAAACAACACAAAACAATGCATACCGACGCACCAAGGCAGCGATCTGCGGCGCCATCTTGAGATCAATTACTGCTAATTATCTCCACCGCTAGTTTAGAGGCGGAGCCACAATGCCCCCCCCCCCCCCCCCCCCCATTCCGTGTCCGTAGCTTTAATACAGAACAGCGCCTTGAACAGGCTGTGCAAAAGGGGCTCTGGGTGTTTCAGTCATCTGATTGGCTCTTCTAATCGGCCCTTATACCACAGACACATCTTCAGACACGTTGTTCATCACTTTCCAGAATCGGCGGCGCTCATCCCGTCAGAAAGGACAGGAAGTGTCACCGGAGCGGGACATTTGAACGGCGGAGATTTGTTTTCCGCTGCGGCCCTGCGGAGTGACGTGTTTCCTCCAACCCGTCTCCTCCATTGTGACAGGATCGGCCGTCTCACAGCAAATACAGCGTGGACGTACAATAACGCACACCGACACACTAAAGGGAAACACTCTTCGTCCCGCACAGCTAGGAGCTTGACTCACCTTCTCACTCGCATTGATGAAGCATCTTCAGAGGCTCTTCTGTGTCACGTTCTCGTTTTGCATCATTTTAATGATCTTTTTTTTTGTGCCGTTGTGCGACCGAGTGGAATGAGGCTCAAGCGGCGCAGCGGGAAACACGATTCAGCGCTCGGCAGCGGTGCCTCGGGCTTGGACTCAGCTGGAAGTACACGGCGGAGAGTCGTGAAGGAGGCACGCCAGCGCTTCCCTGTGGCTGCGCCAGTGCGTTTGAACTGGTCGGTCGGCTCGTCTGTCCGGTAGTGTTGCAGGTTGGGATGGAGGGCCTCAGGGAGACGCGGTGAACTTGAATATTACGTCCCGCTGGACGTCCTTGTTGTCCGGAGAAAAGATATAATAAGAGTTATTATCGCTGCGCTTATTTCTCATAATATATTAAAGTGGAACACCTGAATCTCATCAGGGCTGCACATACTGTAGAGGACATTTAGTTTAGGGGAGAACTTAATGGTCTTGAATTTATGAAACACAAACATTCATTTAATGGAGTACAGTACCATGACAGTACCAAAACAAAGGATTTCTAAATCTGGTTAAAATGGTAGTTCTTTCATTGTGCGTATTCGGGAGTCAGGTGACAAGATGTTTGTACTGTAAATATAAGCAGTCATTTGGCTTAGCTTAGCTTAGCTTAGCTTAGCTCAAAGAGTGGAACCAGGAAAAAGCCTAGCTCTGTCCAAAGATAACAAATAAAAACCCACTAACTGTGACTCCACACTGACTCTGTGTTTCGTGAACGTCTCAGCAGCAGCTTTTTGGGAGCTCGCTAACCTGCCTTCAGCTGTCTGACTGACAGCAGACGTTTGCTGAACCAAGATAGTTTTCCTGGGAAGAAATCAACGGTGTTTGTTTGTGTTGATTCATTGATTTTATTTCCTCCCATCGCAGCAGAGTGAGAGGAAACACAGACAGGCCGGGAGCCGTCAACAATCAATGTAGGTACGGTTAAAACACATGTACATTTGGATATTTGTTTGACCTAAACAGCTGATTACACTTCATTAAAAATAGACTCGACGTGTATAATAATTATAATGCGCAAAAGCGCTTCTGAAGATGGGGATTGGCCATAAAGCTCATTAACTAACACTGCTGGTTGCCTAGCAAAGACTCCAGGAAGTAGTCCGAGACATAAACCTCGTTACAGCGCAACGTGTTATTTTTACACTTCAGGTTTTTGTACAGATTAAACTCACAATACACAACTTCAGAGGTGCTGGTAGGGGATTATGTAATCTGTTTTTACAGAGCCAGATGGTCTATTTGACTCTAAATAATAATAATAATAATGTACTAAATGAACATCATGCTGTGTTGAAGAAGACTTGAAACTAGAGATTGAGACATAAACTCATGTTTACAATGTTTACTGAGGTAATAAATCAAGAGAGAAGTAGAGTCATTTTCTAGAGACTTCTATACAACCAGAGGAGTCGCCCCCTGGTGGACACTAGCGATAATGCAGGTTTGAGACACTTCCGCATCGGCTTCACTCTTCAGAACCCGAGGTTACCGCCTGGCTGCAATGCAAAAAGCAATTATGGAACAATTATTCATTTAGTAAAGGCCCCAAGGCTTGTAATTAGCCAAACAATATCGTAAATATATTATGATCACGTATTCTTTGAGGAAAACATACCACCTCCCTGATTACATTGTGTGACATTGAATACTACGAGGCAAAGAGATGTGAACCCAGACGATCACAAAGACGTGTATTTATTCGGGATCTGTGCGTTTGCAGCGCCGCTATACGTTTCCGCTCTCTGTGGGAGAAATACAATCCGTGCTCTGAAGCACCATCACTTTATTTACCGGAGTCCATTTGTCATTTATATGTGGGAGGAAATGTGCGCAAACAGTTGGGGGGCCGGACAGAAACAACATGAGCAATGAATTAAAACCGCAAGCAAGATCTGACAGCCCAGTTTCTGCTCTCTGGACACATATAATATAATATTAATGATGACGTCCCTTTCTTAACATTTTATATATATATATATATATATATATATATATATTAATATATATATATATATATATATATATATATATATATTAATGATGACGTCCCTTTCTTAACATTTTATACTCTTCACTTTTAAAGGAGATAAGGAAGTGTTTAAAACCAACATTTATTGATCTAATCGGATATTATCGGCTTATTGCTCCAAAAGCTTTACGAGAAAAGAGAAAAAAATAAATAAACTTTGTTTAATTAAAGAGTCCTGATTGAACCAAAGTGAATTCTGAGTTGATTGTATTGTTGCACCTGTAAATGGTTCCCAGTGCGTTTCGATAATGAACTGTTCACGGGCAGATTTCGGTGCTTCAGAAATACCGAGGGTGGTTTATTGTTCTATTCTGGTGAAAGTCCATCTGAGGTGATCTGCTGTGTTGGGGTTGACTCCGGGTGATTCTTACTGCCATCTGGATTGACGTCTGCTGTTTCACAGAATTAGCGACTGACGCACCAATTGGATTACAAGGGCGACATAACCAGCAGCAGGGTTGAGCAGCATCACCCCCCAGATTAGATTAGATTAGATGATTAATGATAATGGGATGTTGCAGCAAATGAGACACGAGGAAGGGAAATAACAACGTCATATACAAAGACACACACATTGAAGATGCAGTTTATTAGGCACATCTGGTGAATTCAGTCTCATAGAACAACACAGCACACATTCTGTGCAGAAACATGTTACATCATCAGCTTCATCATCACAAGTGCATGTTGTTGTTTCTTTTTATTGATTATTATTCACTCTGAGCAAAAATGTTCAACTTTGAAAGTAAAACGCTGCGTTCGTCTCTGCACACGTGTTACCCAGCCGTCCAATCACAGTGGAGGAGGGGCGGGACATATAGCCGGTCACACAAAAACATGACCAAATGTGTTTTATTATGAGTATGTTGTGGTTGTTGTGCTTTTTGTTTTATTTTATTATTATTATTCATGATTATCTTTTACTGGGGACTTTGTCCTAAATGTCCCCGTGTGGATCGCAAAGTTGACTTGAATCTGAACCACGCGATGGTCTTTTCTTCGCCCACAAAACCTCGTTAGCCGCATCATCCAGAACACGCGCTCTACGTTGTGCCGACATTCTCTACTTCTGCTGATATGCTAGTCTCAGCTAAAACAAAAGCCTTCCAAAGCGCTCTCTCTCTCGGCTGGGTGTTCCAGAACACAGAGCCTGGCCACGACCCCCAATTCTTCCAGTGGGTTTAATTGTGAGCTCTGAGAGCCACAAACGGATCTCAGAAAGCGTCTTCTAAAGTTCAGAGATTCAAACCAGCTGACATCAGTGCAGCCAGCTTCATTAAGTTCTTCTCCCTGCATCCACACACACACACACACCCACACACACACACACACACACACACACACACCCTCCATCCAGCCTGTCTAGGAATCCCCTTTGATCTGTGGTATGACAGCAGCTGCCTCCCAGAAGCCCATATATCTCCTGACCAGTGCTCTTTGCGATCTCAAAGGAATGCGAATAAGTTTTCGGGAGACGAGCCCGTCGGTCAGTTTACAACGGAACATAAATACCGGTTGGAGTGCACACAGAGTGAAGCTCGGGACGGACGTGGATTGGCATATTGTTGAAGGATCGTGATGCCAGAGGGATTTATTACCTGTTTATCTTTGTCCGTGTGCAGCTTACGTTCACTCTGCGATGCTGTGGCTCAGGTGGTAGAGCGGGTGGTCCATTAGGAGCCGGGTTGAAGCTTTGAAGTGGCCCCGAGTGTTTGTTCTCCTCCGAGGTTAAAAGTGTCACTCGAGTCCGGTCAACCCAAGAGTATACAAATATAAACTCTGAGTGCGCGAGACGAGTTTCCTCCGTAAATGACAGATCCAGCCAGAGCGGCAACAGGTGGCCCGTCTCCACTCCTGTGTGGCCCTAAACAGACCCCCCCCCCCCCTTTGGACAAATTCAATCCGATTGTTGGACGGGACCCCGACCGATGCCGCCGGGTGTTTCACACACTGCTCACAAGCATCATAACCTGTGTGTTGCTTGTCCTCTCTATAAGTTGAGCATTGCAACAAGGTTATGGTATATAGTATGTAGTAGTACTACCCTGTCGTACCAAACAATCCTCCATGTATATATCTATATTTGATGAGCTGTATTTGTTAGAGAGACAGCAGGAGAGGCAGTTCGATCGTCCACGTTCAGCAAGTTTCCAGCAGCTTTTTCGCGGCGTTTACAAAATGAACGGCGTCTAAATACCTGAAGACAGCAGTTAGAGTCCTGACATGTTTCATGACTCGGCTACATTTTCTGCTAACGCCACGCAGCGGCGCAGATGATTGACACGCATACTGCTTTAAGAAAAGCAACGTATCGAAGCTCCAGACGGAATCCGATTACACGCAGAGCGGTCCGCGCCAAGCGGCGTTCTGATTGGTTAGCTGCATGGGAAGGTGATTATGATCGGGGCGACGCGCAGCTCCACAACCTCTGTAGGTCAGGTGTGTGAGAGTGTGTGAGAGTGTGTGTGAGAGTGTGTGATGGGTCATTCTACGGGGGCTGTATTAAGATTAGATCACACCACTGTACACTAATCCTTCTTTGATGAACATATGTCTTCATCCTCTCTCTCTCGCACACACGCACACACACACACACACACACACACACACTCTGTATGCTGTGTGTGCAAAAAGAACGGCAAACTTAAAACAGAATAACGCGATCAAGGCTTTCTGTCTGAGAGATGGAGGAAGAGAAGTCTTTTGAGAGAAATGGATAAAGAGCGCGAGGAGCCACAGGGAGAGCGAGAGATGGGGGGGGGGGATTAACCACGAGAGGCTGCCAGGACACGGCCCTTTTGGACACACACACACACACACACACACACACACACACACACACACACACACACACACACACACACACACACACACACATATACACAAACACTTACAGTCCAGGAAATGGATTAGTGTGTGGGGTTGTTTGGAGGCAGATCGGTTAAAATGGTGATTCACCGCGTGTGTTCGGAGAGTGTGTGCTCCTGTGTGTGTGTGTGTGTGTGTGTGTGTGTGTGTGCGTGTGTGTGTCTCATTAGTGAGAGCAGTCAAGCCAGCTTCCATGGAAGCGATGCCGCCACAGACCTCGTTAGAATCCTCTCCTCTAACTTCGTGATCCTTGGAGAACACGCATACGCGCACGTTCTCCCTTACGCAGACACACACACACACACACACACACACATTTTGTATCAGAGGGTATTTGACACTCGGATCTAATAAGCTGTATTTACTGAATTTTAGGTTCTCCACACGTGTGTGTTTGTGCCTTTCTGTTAGTGTGTGTGTGTGTGTGTGTGTGTGCTCTTCTCCGGGAACAGAGAGGCGGATGACGAAACTTAAATGAAAGTCTAGTGAAGACGGAGCAACCGAAGCAGAAAGATGAGAGCCAATGAGCGGGGGGGGGGGGGCATTTCCTGTCAGTGCAGTAACTTCCAACTTTAAGCTCAGTCTTGACTTCTTAAATGTCTAGTACGTGGTTGATAATGTAAAGCTTAAGTTACTTTAGAGTCACACTTCTGCAGCAACAAAGTGGCATTGCGTACGTAATGTAATGTATGTATTTTAGTTTAGTTTGTCATTTTTATTGAAAGTGTGGAGGTTTCCGGAGGTCAGAATAACTTCAAACCAATCACAGTTCAGGTGATCATTCATAAAGGTTTCTTTCTCTGTGAGTGGTTTTCATTTTCAGCATTACGTTTTATTGGTTCAGGTCTTTAGGGCCAAAAGTAATATTTTGCCTGAAGTTATAATTATCTGCAGCAAGGTTTTAAAGGTGCTAAAAAAGCAAGTTATACCGTCACCTGCTATATCATCTACAAGTGCAGTGCAGGTTCAAAACGCGTGAGTTTATTATTATTATTATTATATATTAGTGCCGGGCAAGTTAACGCGTTAATTTCGCGTGAACACATTCATTAATTAACACCGACAATTATTTTATCGCGTGTTCACGCATTTTTTTAATTTATTGTAATTCCTTTTTTTTTTTTCTTTTTCTTTTTTATAATTGAAAGACAAGAGACAACACATAGACATAACAACAAGAGGATGACAAGAGCAGTGGGATAAAAGCCAGCAAACATCCTACAGTCAGTCATGTTAGTGCACCTATATGCTGAAACTCACGGTAAACGCATTTAAACGGCACAGATCGGGAGCGAGAAAGTTAGCGGAAAGATTAACGTGAGACAACATCCGGTTTCTTCAGACGAACATCCGGTTTTCAGAATAAGATGCCAACAAAGTATGAATTATATTCACATTAAGTATGAAACATGCTGCCTGCATCTCGTGAACCAAATGTTATTGCCCTTTTGTTCATATAGCAGTGCTTTTAAAATAAAAGTGCGCAATACACTACTTTATAATTCATTATTGAACTTTGCCATAACAATGCGATTAATCGCGATTAAATATTTTAATAGTTGCCCAGCTGCCCAGCACTATTATTTATATATATATATATATATATATATATATATATATATATATATATATATATATATATATATATATATATATATATATATATATATATATATATATATATATATATATATATATATATATATATATATATATATATATATATATATATATGCAGTGTCCAAATTGCACCAACTTGGACACTGCACGTTCTTGTGTCCTCAGCAATACACAAGTGTAAAGTAGTGAACGGCTGTAAAAAGTGAATGCTGCTTTCTGCTTATTTTGCGACACACTTCTGTGCTGTACACGATAACCTTGTGTAGCTTTATTTTTTACAGATTTGTCGTTGATGTCACATTGATCTGCAAAGGGAATAACTGTTGATGATGTTGCTCTCTGTGTCTGCTGCTACATGTTTGTCAGTGCACTTCCTGCTGTTGTACAGAATCACATGCATCCGTCTCAGGAGAATGTAGTTGAGGATGGGGAAAGTAAATCGTCTTAATGGAGCTTTGTTTTGGTTGGAAGTGAAGGTTTCTCTCTTTAATTTGAAAGTATTGCTCCTGCTACCAATTATATAGTGAATTGACGTCTCAGTCTGCAGCTCATGTGTCTGTTACAGTGTGAACGCACAACAGCAGACTATAAATCGGCTAAATGACGGCTACGGCTGACAGGAGACGTGTTAGCCAGTAAAGACTTTGAACAGTAAATAATAACCTTATTCCTCATCAGCTGCAGGTGTGCAGCCTGTTAGGAAACACATTATGGCGGCATAATTGCTATAAGATAGCAGCTCATCATATGAACCAGCTAATTCTTCTTCCGGTGAGCCTGAGACACACATGCTGACTGGGAGCAGTGGCTGGTCCAGATGGCAGGAACGCAGAGGGTCTTAATAATGGTGGAGGGGTGGCGGGGTCCCTCAGCGGGGCCGCGAGGGTTAAATCTCTCTGATTGGAATGCACAGCTGCACCAGCGCTGCACTCGCATACCGTCGCACAGCTGAGTATGCGAGGACTGCGCGGAGGTTTCTTGAAGTGTGGAGCGGCTTCACCGAGCTGTGTGCGTGACTCCGCTTCCTGCTGTCTGTCTGCTCGTCTTCTTCTTTTATTCTGTCTGTCTCTCCGTCCCCCGTTTCACCGGCTCCCCGTTGATCAGCGCGTCTCCGTTCAGCCGGCGCTCTTATTTACCGCCTCTGTCTCACTTCATGTCCATCGCTCTGCAGGAGGTCCTATCTGTGACACACTGCAGTGCAGAACCATCTCACACATGTCTCCAGACACACTCAGTGCAGGGGAACGTCGAGCAGAAACACACAGTGGCTACGCTGACATGCACTCCTATTTGTGGTTCATGTAAACGTCATATTCCGTTGAGATATTCTGAACAAGGCCTCATTGTGAATGGAGCATGTTCCGAGTGAAACTTGTGTGATGTGTCGATATTATTCTAGTTTTAGGAGCATTCTTTGGGTTTTTACGGCACTTTGCGACACACGGACTCTTTCCTGTTTACGGCGCTAGCCGCTCCTGCTCGTAATATATATTTCTTTAGAGATATTGAATTAGTTCCGTGCTAATGTACTTTGCGGTGTTGTAGACTGAGTGCCATCATAAACTGTGTTTGTCACTGAGGTGAATGTCACCCTGGTACACACAGAGATACTCCAAACAACCAACAATCATCTTGAAGACAGTAAATGTCACGAAACATAATAAACATAATGAAACAGAAACGTTGATTCATGGCCAGCGTGGCATGTTTGCCTCTACTGTACGCTGGGCTGCTGTGTTTCAGTAAAAAGATAACCTTGAGACCAAAGGGAAAGAGCCATAATAACAAGAGGACCTCCGCACACAGCGGTTATATTCTATCGATGCAATGACATCACCATCACCGCCCCGTTATGTATTCCCCTCGCCCCTCACTGTGCCCTTTATTTCACTGAATGTGGTGAAAGAGTGCAATGTGATGGCAATGGCGTCATTCCCCCAGTTATTTAATCCCATTAATGCTAAAGTCAGACCGACTTCTAATTTTGTAATTGAAGTAGCGAAGTTCAATAAATGGACAATTATGAAATGAATGGCTCGCTGTGCTCTCACGCGTCGTTCACGCTGCAGCTGCAAGTAGTTTAGTTTAGTTTACGTCGTCATGAGAAGTGAATCTCGGGCCTGCTACTGCTGACCCTGTAAGCTCTGCGAGACAAAACAATGTCCTCAACCGAGACTCCACTTGGGACAGGAATCAAGCCAGGGTCAAGATGTCTGTTGCAGAGGCTCTGTGTGTCCATCAGTTTATCAGAAGTGGACGTAGTCGTCGTCAATGTGTTTGTGGAGTAACGCTCTGAAGCCTCGAGTTTGGAGTTCAGGCCGTCGCCATCTTGGCTTTTTTGGACGGCGGAGGAGTGACGCCGTATACGGCTCTGGTAGAGTAGCGACCTGTCAATCACAAGGTAGTCCCGCCCTAAAGCAGCTTTATGGTCTGTGTGACTCTAAACGGACCATCATGTACTAAATGAACATCATGCTGTATTGAAGAAGACTTGAAACTAGAGATTGAGACATAAACTCATGTTTACAATGTTTACTGAGGGAATAAATCAAGAGAGAAGTAGAGTCATCTTCTCATAGACTTCTATACAACCAGAGGAGTCGCCCCCTGGTGGTCACTAGAGAGAATGCAGGTTTAAGACACTTCAGCACTTTTAATAACCAGAGGCTGCCGCCTGGTTTTGAACTGTTGTTTAGACAAATCAGACAATTTGGCTCTGTGAACTTGTGACGGGGATATTTCATTATTTCTTCGGCAGATTAATTGATACTCGGATATTGTTAGTTTACATCTGCAGTCTACTGAAAAGACCAATGGCTGTCAATTTGAGGACAGATGTATGCAGATGTTCCGAACTGAACTCAAGATGTCAGCCATAAACGTGCAACATGTTTCGTGGACATTGTGCGTGTTGTGTGCAGGTATTCGGAGGGTGGTTGCTCTGTACGTGATCTCCCATGTGTTCGTGTATTGTCATGCGGAAGGCTGCCAGATGCTGTTGTACAACACCAGATTATAATCCAGATGTTACTTTCTTTACTGCTGCTATGCCACATCAACTCATTATCCCTGTGTGTTCAGTGCTCTCTCTCCGTCTCCCTCCATCTCACTTCCTCTTTGTATACCTCTCTATTCATTCTCTCCCCTGTTGTGGTCTCAGCCTCTCCATCTCTCTCTGAAGCGGTTTTGAAGTCGACCAGTAGGGTGTGTGTGTGGGCGGCGACGCCCCGGCAACCTGCAGCTTTTGCATTTGAAAATGAGCTTTATGTTTTTCAAGAGGCCAGCAGGCGGTCAGCGCCTGTGTGTGTGTGTGTGTGTGTGTGTGTTACTTTTTTATTTTCAAAAGATGAAAGCAGACACAACAGCCTCGCACCACAGAGGATACAGCTGCCAGCTCGCCGTCATCAGACTCCGAGCTATGAAGATGCGCAGACGCAGATATGATAATCTGGTGTTCTAGTAAACAGCCCGAAATGATTTATTCATAAGACGCTCAGCCGGCAGGATGTCACGAGAGAGATTAATTGCATTTATTTATTTACTGACACTACAGATAGACATTATGACGTCTACACGGCGTCCAGCTGAGGCTAATTCACAGCCCGTGTCTCTGGTTCGGCCTTTAACAGAATGGATTATCCAAACAAATACATGGATGCAACAGATTGAGGATAGAACAGACTGTATGCATATTGTATGTGCCAATGTTTGCATTGGCATACTGGTGCGAGTGTGTGTGTAGGCGCACATGTATATCCAATAGAAACTCCTCTTTGTTGCTGTTTAAGCTATTTTATCAGTTGAGTGTTAACTGATAACTAACAGCTGGTAGGGGAGGTTGAGCGGGTTGTCTTCCAGTCAGAAGATCGGCGGTTTGATCCCCGGCGGTGTCCTTTCAGCAAGGCACTCGGCCTCCTGATGGCAGCCGTCAGTGTACGGATGTGTGTGTGAACGTTGCAACAAACAGTCATTCGTGATTTAGAGTTCTGTGGATGGAAGAAGTGTTACGATCTTTCGCTTAAAACGTAAAGTGTAGGTTTTCTACTACGTGTAAAAGTTATTCTGTTAAAATCCTACTGAAGTAAAAGAACAGACGTTTTGTTTCCTTGTTATGAACTTAAAATAGCAACGTTCTTCTTGATGGGGTTAAGTTCCCCTGATTATCCATGTGAAGCCTCGTAAAACCTCGTTGGAGGTACACGATGTCTCCATGCTGCTGTTCTCCATTTCATGGCAAATTTAAAGTGCTGCTATAAAAGATACAAACTAAATCCGACCCTTTATCGGTGGCTGGTCTCAAACCATTACAAACACAGTAGCATTGACCTGGTTACCTGATTGGCTCACAAGTGCAAAGTAAACAGTCCGAGTTCTGACCTTCTGACCTTCTGACCTTCTGAGGGGAACCAGAGCGCTCCAACCTACTCGCATTAGCTGTGTGGCTCATCCTGGGAGAGGGATCCCTCCTCTGATGCTCTTATTCTTCTCTTTGTTCTGTTCAAGTTTCAATCAGCTGTACTCTGTCTAGGTGTGTCTCGTTAACAACCACAGTAGTTTGAAGCTGTGAGAGTGATACTGCTCACAGGTAGATGCTGGAAAAGACTCAACAAGCGCCAACGCTTTGGCTTCAGCGTCATTCAACAGACGTGGATGAGGCAAAACATTAAAATACATTATACATGCAGACGGGACTCAACTTGTCAGGAAAGTGATGGAAGAAGCAAAATGATCACGATCAAATGTCAATTACCTTTCGAGGGAACATATTTCCTCTCTGGTTATGTGTTTTTCACGTACCACAAATTGAGACGGTTTCATGCGATACACGTGTTGAAATGCCATAAAAAGAACATACATATATCTACATTCATACACACACAACACGTGTACACAGGCTGTATGCAGGTGAACCTGATGCTACCTGTCAACATGTATGACTGAGCTGCATGGTGCAGTGCTCTGTAGTAGCTCTGAAGCTGTGATGCTCCAGACTAGTGTGTGTGTGTGTGTGTGTGTGTGTGTGAGGCTCTCTGCTGGTGTTTGTGTGTGATTATGTAACTGTTTCCTCTGTTCCTGTTGTGTTTATGAATGCACAGATATGTTCTGCTCTCCCGTTCTCTAATTACAATGATTACTTAGCATGCAGCCAGAAAGAGGGATGAAAAACGAACCCCACGTTGAAACATCTTTTCGTCCTTTTCTCTTTCTTTCCAACGACGCCGCTCTCTCTTTCACTTTGTTATTTAACCCGCTGTACTTTTCTTAGCTAGATTTCAATAATGCATCAATAATATGCATATTTCAGAGGCTTTTGTGCAATACACTGGTGGCACACTCGTCTCTGCACATGTACCGTATCGAGGTACCCGTGCTGCTGCAGGGGGAAGCCCTCTGAAACACGACTTGCAGGGTCTCCCCCACCTCGCATACGTCAGCGGGGCCTGATGACAAGACTCCAGTCTCCAGAGACGGGAGGGGGAGGGGGGGGTATGGGTGGGAGGACGGAAAGATGCAGCGAGCCAAGATGGATCAGAAGACGAGGTGCGATAGAGCGGAGAGAAACATTGATAACGCTGAAATATTTCAGAGCCGTTCATGGACTCTGTTGTTACGTTGGCGACGTCCCTGATGTCTGTTGTGGTTCAGCACTTCACATCTCAAGAGATCACCTGTCAATCAAACAGCGCGTGCAGGACGGAGACATGATTTTCCTTTTGCAGTTTCTGTGAAAGACGGGTTTTTTTTGGGGGGGGGGGGTTTCTTGGTGTGTTCAGACATTTTGCTCTCACATTATGCAATGCAGTCATATTTACTGATATTAATGAAACTGAAACCAGACACGATGAACACGTTTTCATAAAGAAGTACTCTCCACATAGTCTCTCATCTCATAGATGAATTGATTCAAAATACTTCTGATGCTGTAACATTGAACGTGTCTGATTGGATGTCTGGCTTTCTCAGAAGTCTAGTATTTGAAATGAAAACCAATCTCTGTGTGTGTGTGTGTCTGACGGCGATCCTCTCGCCCGCCACTGTACTTCAAAAGTCCCACCGAGTAGCATCGGGCAATGGTCGGCGATGAGAAAGAGCTGGGAGAAAAGGCTGGATGATGGAAGCGCGGGAGTCACAGTGGAGGGGAGCACGGGGGACGATGGGATGGGGGAGGGGGGATGGGGGAAGTGGTCGCGACAGCCAGGGGATGGAAGCCAGAGAGGGTGCAGCCTGACGGAGGACTATTGATTATCAGCGAGAAGCACTCACATTCCCATTGATTTAGACTGGTAGCAATACATATTGTATAAATGAGTTAAATACAGTGTGAAGAGATGTTTTCTTCCCTAAATAAATAAATAAATAAATATATATATATACATATCAAACAGTCTGTTATTTGTCGCCATCTGGAATTTGTGACCAAATGCATTTGGTACACGGCGGTGTTTTGAAATCAGCAGCAACGTTGACGGGTTGGTGGAGCAAATGGAGCAACTTCACACCAGGCTGTCAGGTTGTTATACACACAGCTGAGAGTGGCGGCTCATATAAAACCCCACTGGATCAATCGCAGCACCCTCTTAGGAAGACCTCGCTTTAGTAATGTGACCATCAGAGTGCAGACTATCCTCCCTAAAAGCAGACCACGGGTTAAACTTGGTCCTCCGCTTTAGAACGGAGCGTCTCCGCTGTCCCTTCACTTCCGCGACTTCAATCGACTCCTTAATTGGCTTTCGGCGACACGGCTCCGCTGCCGAGGGTTTTTGAAGGGGAACATCAGCCTTTTGGCAAATTATTATCATTTCTGATGGGCTTACAGCCTGGTGCGGCGAGAAGGTTGGCAGCGGCCTCGTGTTTGTTCAGAGCGGATGTTTTAGAGCGAACGGCACGAGATCGCTCGAGGGCAACGCTGAATTACTGGCAGCGTGTTTACGACGAATCTGATTGAATCATGTTACAAACATCAAACGGCACAGTTGAGGGAACGTGGAGGACTCTAACCCAGGCGAGAGCCCTGAAGATCTTTTGCTAAGTGGTCTTTCGGTGGATTGAGAGCTTTGAGGCCATTTGGTGTCCTGCGGTTCTTAAGAAACAGAGTTCTGGCTTCTCAAAGTGCAGAAGATGGATTTGTGGCTCGGGGAGCGAACATTGCTACTTTGCCTTTAGCTGTATGGAAGTAGTATACTGTGTTTATACTTTCTGAACTCCAATGAATGAGTTTTAATGTTGAATTTAATCATCATTTACTTCATCATCATGTTCAACTTACTTTATATTTGATTTCGTACATTAAAATGAAGCAAAAGCACATTATTGTAACCGGACCTGCCAGATGGTTCGTCACACTGAAACATCAGAGCAGTCGTCACTGGAGACTGTTTGAAGAAGAGCAGGCGCGTTGAAGAAGAAGAAGAAATACTTGGCAGGTGATTGGATGAATCATCTGTCAATCAAACTCTCATAGAAGCCAGTCGGGTGAAGAGTGGAAACATCTTTTCCATCGAGAGAAGTCTTCAATGTCGTTCTTTGCTCTTATTCCACTAGTTATACTCTCCAGTTCTGTGATGAGTGCTACGCTGTTTAAGGGATGACCTCAGGTATTTGGGACATTGGCTTGCTAAACCTCGTGTGACTGGATGATCCTCATCCTATCCGCTGTCAGATCTATATGAACCCTGAGCGATGCGCTTCAAAATGAAGGGCTTTTGAATCTCTCGCACTCTCCCCACCAGATATCAATTACTGTCAAGTTTCTGGCAGGTTCTGGTGTTGATGCCAGCAGGGTTTAACAGCGCGGCCCCCCCGACAGTGAGGCGGCTCAGGATCCAAATGTCCGGCATTACACTCACTGCACAAAGCTCCGTCCAACAGCCCGACGTCTTCTCTCTCTGAAACACTCTTCATTAAATATAGTGTATGTATTTGTGATCAATCATCCGGGCTGCATGGGAGCTTAAATGGATTGTCGAGATCAAATTGCCTATAAAGACGTTGCCGCGGCGCGGACGCAGCAGCAGCTGCCTGATTGAATACAGGTACTGACCCGCGACGAGCACGCTCCGCAAAATATGAAGCAGATCGTTGATAACGAGTCAAAACAAAAACGCTTTTTACAAAGCCACCTTTTCAGATCAAGCTTTAATTTGACAGGTTTTCACTGTAACATGAAGGAGAAACAACACATTGTCTTCACAAATACTTGGTGCATTTAGGCAATGTTGGATGTTGTGTGTGTAAAAATGTATTGATAAACTGCACCCCCAAAAACTGAAAATTATTTTATTTTTTTTGACGTCTGCAAGCGAGCACCACACGGTTGTTAAAACGAAATTAAAATGTGTAGTTTACAGGAAGATGGTGTTTTCCAAGATGGCTCCCCGTCACGCTGCGTTCATGTGCCGCAGAAGGTTTTTCAGGCCTCTGTGTGTGTGTTTTCTTTGCACACATGCAGAACTTTTGTGACGGAGCCAGGTGACTTCCAGCTGACTCCTCACACATCAATCCCAGACAGCATAAGCCGACGTCCTTGACTGGATTGCCTCCGGCGGTCGGCCTCTCATGAGCTGTGGAGTCCACTGGCTCCTGACCGGAAAAACACAATACGGATCCAGACCAGACCAGACTCACCAAAATCTGGTATCAAATGATCTGGGACTGCTTTAAAAGGGCCCATCTCTCAATCCTGGATCCCTGACTTAACGGGATTTAATGGGCTCAATGAGAAATCATAAAACACATAGCTCATCACACCAAACTCCAACAAATGAACCTCTCATTGGGGCGTCTGGGGCAAGTGGACGCCATGTTTCCTGCAATTACTCTGTGGCCACTGCTAAAAATCGCTTTGCAGCCCAGTTTGAGGACCCCCCCCCCCCCCCCCTTCATGTCTGTGGCACATCTCGAGGTGTAGGCGGAAAACCAAACTCACAACAGATAAACAGATCAGCTCAGGGGAAATACCTGTCTATATCTACTTTTCTCAATAGATAGAAGATGTACACTAAATATTTAGCTCTCCTTTATGGTTCATACAGAAACACTTTGTTACTATGGCTACACATCAGAGGAATATAATGGAAGACACTATTACTTAAACTAAGAATACCAACAATGGTTCCACCACAGAAGATATGGGCTGGCTAATACATTTTTCATTCCATTATCTGCTGACTGCATGCTGATGCGTGAAACGCCGCGGAGCGTGCGCGCCCGGCTTGGCTCTTCGTGGCTTTCTTTTTATTATTGATTTCTCGCTCTCTCTCTCTCGCGCGCGCGCGCGTGTCTCCTACTGTGCAGCTACGTCCCCCCACAGCCCGGCATCACGTCACGTGTCAGGACTCCCGGGGTCCTGGGCCAAGTTTCTCCGTGTCAGATCATCCACGGAGCTCCAGCAGAACGCGACCCGCACGGTCCGTCCTCCACGCGCGCATCTCCGCTCCACGCTGCGTAACCAACACCTCGGCGAGGATGGACGGGTGGATTGCACGGATGTGGATCGGGGAAGAATACAGCAGTTGATTCTTTGAATACTTCCAGTGATTTTTTTCTTGTTTTTGAACGGCTCTCGGATTACCTTTGTGATCAAAGCAAAGAGGAGATTTGGAAGAGCGGAAGGAGACGGAAAGCTCCGGGTGGCTGAGGAAGGCTGGGCGCGCTGGAAACACGGAAAGTCTCGGATCATGCTTATGGGAACTTCCGATTCCGTCTCGATAAGGTATTGTTTAAAGAATAAAGTTGTTCTGTCTGCCTCTGATGCTTTAATATCCATCGAGTCCACTTTTTAACGGAGAAAGAAAAAACAGAAAACACAGGTGATGGGCTCCATTCCTCCCCGGCGGTGTTTTTTTATTTCCTTTGACACCGTTTGAAATGTACTTTTCCACAGCATGCTTCACATTTCCGCTCTTTTGTCACACAATGCCTTCAGGAGAGCGAACAACTGTCGCGAGCGTCAGATGCGCTTCCCCCCCCCCCCCCCCCCCCCCCCCCCCACACACACACAACGGTAGCACGGTGGACAACAAAGCCCATTAAAAAGCCTTAAAAGAGAAAAGTCTGTTCGCTGGATTATGATGACTAATGTTTGGCTCTTGATGTTATTCTACTTAAATCTAATAATCAGGATTAGCGTGGCATTTATTGTGTGTGTGTGTGTGTGTGTTTTTCTTCTTCTTTTTTGCGCATTCCCTGCCCACCATTGCGTGGTGTGGGCTAAAAACCTCCAGCAGACCAGACACAGAGCAGTCCATCTGTTCAATCACATAGCAACAGGAAGAGCGAGGGAGAGCAGGAAGAAACCAAATCCCGATTCTCATTATGTCACAATATGATTAGCTCTGATGAGTTCAGTGCTTCATTCTGGAGACATATCTGTGTTTGGTGTCACTGGAACAGCAGATGATTGTCTGCCTGCTCTTCAGTAGTCGTTGTACTGTGTTTGTTTATCTCCGATATCATATCCACACAATGTTTATTTGACGTTCCTCCAAAGATTCTCCTTTGATCGTTTTCATTTTTGTTCTTTTTTTAAATTGAGAGAGACACAGAAAGAGGAAATGTTTGGAAATAAATGCTCCCGTGAAGCTTCAAGCGCTGCCAGGTTAGTAAGCGGATATTGATGATCTGTGTCCAGATTGATCGGACGCGAGTTCTTTAGCTGCTGAGGGGTCGGCGGAGGAAACACTGTTTATTTGGCTCATTATGGGATTTGTCTCCGATTGCTCTTTGCTAAGTTGATCTCTGCTCCGCCCTCGTCCTTCTCCGTTTCCCTGCATCCTCTGCACATGTTCTCTCCTCTGCTCCATCTCTGCACCTCCCTCTAACCCCTCTCCCTCTGACCTCCCCTCAGAGTGGCTCTGCCTGATGCTCTATCATGACTGATGGCGAGGGGAGAGTGCGCTTTCAGTACGCAGAGTGCCCGGAGGGGCAGGAGGAGGTGAGGCTCGCCATACCGACGCCCTACAGGAGCGATGCCCCGGGTCATGGCGTTGACCCCGGAGGAGGCCATGATGAGGAGGAGGAGGAGGAGGAGGTGGAGAGGAGGAGGAGGAGGAGGGGAGACGGAGCAGAATGGAGTCTCGAGGTTCAGGAGCACGAAGACCAGGAACCAGAGCTGGAGGTGGAAGTCGGACCGACATTCGGAGTTCGCATCAGGGCTCCTATTCGGGATCCGGACTGCGTCTCCGAGGAGGAGGAGGAGCAGCAGCCGTACCCGGCCCTGGCCCCCGTGGCCTTCTTCTGCTTAAAGCAAACGACGAGGCCTCGCAACTGGTGTCTGCGCCTCGTGTGTAACCCATATCCTTTCACCCTAACTCCCTCCGACGCCCGGTAAGACCAAACGTGTGTGAGTGTTGCCGAGCTTACGCATATCCCGTCAACAGAAGGTATGTCACTCCTGTGCGTCCGAGTCCAACACATGACGCTGCAGCGTTCTAAAGGCTTTCTGTAGAAACGTGCTTGTTCCTGTGAGACTGCACACATCTGACAGGACATTTGTCACCCGGGGGCTTGATTCTCCTTCACATGCCATTGTTTGGACACATGAGATGAGTGATGCGACGGCACATGTTGGGGATGGTGTTGCTGCAGTTGTCTTGAGTTCGTCTTCACTGTGGGGGAAACAGTCTTTTGCTGAGTTTCTCTCCCGTTCTTTATTATTTTGAACTTTAGCGTTCTGTGCGTTTCTGTTTGACTGAAAGACATCCGGTTCCATTCCCTTGGTGTGGCCTCAATAGGGGCCGCTGACTGGCTGCCAAATGTACATTCACATGCACGTTAAAGCAACATTTGCCTTATTCATGCGGATTCCACCTCAGTGTTTATTCACGAGTCCCAACACAGGGAATCATGATTTGTCCTGCTCATATTTAGGAAGGTCTTTCCACTGATGATGTATCCATCCAAACCTCTTAAATCATATTCAGCATTGTGTGCGGGTTTATTGCCTGTTTTGGTAAACTTTACACAAGTTTATCTGCAGTGTCGTGCTTGAGGTGCTGGTTATCGTCAGTTGTTTTTGGATCAAATTCAAATCGGAGTTATCCGGCCTGTATGTTTGAAGTCACCCGTCATCAATCACACTCTAGGATTCATTGCTATCTCTCAGGTGACACCATCCCTCTGCTTACATTGTCAGGCAGCCATTTTGTGCTAGAAACCCATTCATTCCATGTGAGGATGCCAAATAGTTCAAGTGAAATCAGCTTTTAGCTGCTCACGTCTGTTTGGTATCTATTATTACCCCTCAGCTCAACATCCTGCATGGATCATTTTCATCTGTGGGATGTGTTAACACACTGGAGCAAAAAGAAAAAGAGCAGAATGCGCATTCCAAACCCAAGCGCCCTGAAAGAAAAGACACAGACATTGAAGATGAACCACTGCAATATTCTCTCATTCCTGATGCGGAGAGGTGGGTGGCGTGAAAACAAATTTGTGACCCGAGTCATATTTATTTGCTAAGTGCATTCCTGTGTACCTGGAATCTAATCTGCAGGTGCCGAGAGAATATAAATATGAAATGATTCAAAGCAAAGCAGAGTATTCTGTCTCCTCGTGTCGTCCCTCGGTGTGACGGTAGCTGCACACACGGATGCTTTTGTAACCGTGCTGCATGACGTTCTGGTGTCTTGAGTGTGTTTGACAAACTGATGGCAGCTTGGAGATGGAAGTGTTCAGTGTCTTTCGGGGGGGGTTGGAGATAGACACAGTAGACGTTCACTAGACCCATATGTACTGTCGTCGTTACGAGCTGCAACGCTGCACGTCAATATTTGATATTCCGACAGGAAGCTGTGACGCAGGCCCACGCCGGCGGTCTGCCTGAACGGGCCGGGGAGTTTAGCCGACTCTCCTTCGTGACCCGCGGATGGGAACTTGGCTCAGATGCCACATAGCTTTGGTGAACTGCTCTGTCTATCAGTGATGGAAATTAATTAGACGATACGCGCAACACCGATATGAAAATAAGTATGCGAGTGACCATGTTCTGTCACGCCCTGTGCAAAGAATATACAGAACAATAGAACAGCTTATCGTCCAGTTATCTTTTAAACTCCGTGCGCCCAGTTAATAATGCAGCTTCCTGTGAAACATTAGAAATGCACAACTCAAGGTAACCTCCATGAGCTAATCAGGAAAGCCACAGGAGACACCGATTTGAAGAGAGCTCTCCAGGATGAGTCAGCTGGTCGTCATGTGTAAGATGGTTTGTGTGTGTTTTAAGGTTTTATTCGTGTCCTTGAGGAAAGTCCCAATGGTTACACGGACCTTCTTAAGAGTGGTGGACCTGCACCGCGTCGACCGACGCTCCGCCGACCGTCCCCGAGCAACACAAAGCACCTCTACCGGCTCCAAGGGCTCCGCTTTGTGGCTGACGCACCGAACTCCCAAAAGGGAATTTCCCTCCGGGGGATTAACATCAAAGTGTTGTAGGTGTGGAGAACCCGGCCATGGAGAGGAAAGCCATGTCACGCTCTCCTGCAGAACAGAGGTACTTCTAATATATGCGATTCAAATATCGAATATAGAACGAGCAGCTAAATTGGTTTGTGAATAATTTAAGGCGGATTGGATTGGCAGACCTGCGCGGGCATTTTGGAAATCATACAAATGCACATCGTGTTGGCTGTTTTTAAATGAATACAGCAGAAAGACTCTTGCCAAGTCTGTTTCCTCTTCCATGCAGGAGCCTTCATACACACAAGAACCCAATGTGATTGAGATATTTCAAAGCAGAGACGGTGAATACGAGCTTCTTTTCACATGTTTTATTTGAGCTTGTGCCAGAGAAGAGAAGTAGAAAATGAAGGTGTGAACGTTGCATGAGGTTCTGTCTGTAGCTGGGCCGGTGCTGCTGAGGTAGAGCCCCACCATGAAGCAGATGCTCCTGTGTTCAGCACATGTGCTGTTGTGCGATGGTAGAAGACGCGTCTGTTGTTTGGCGACGCGAGGACTGTTTGTACCGAGACGGCACGGCTAATGACCGAGACGCGCGCCGTCACATGCTCGCCGCTGCATTATTACGAGTTGTTTAAAACTGGAACCGGGTTATGTCACCGGACAGCACTCTCTCTGTGTGTGTGTGTGTGTGTGTGTGTGTGCAGGACCACTGTGTAAGCATTGCAGAGTTGGTGGTCCACAGTGGGCTGTGTAAATATTATTCGCAGCATAAATGCTCTGCCACTCAAGCACACAAAGGCATGCACACAATGGTTTCAGAGTGACTCTGGAGAAGGGGAGTCGGAGCCGAACCTTATCTGACTGCTGGATGTCAGTGATCAAACTGCTGTGAACCAAACTCTGTTGAATAAAATCCACATTCGGAACAATGTAATCTGTATTTGAGAAGCTGCTGATCACATGTGAGGATGAAATGAAGTCAAACGGTTGCTCACATTCACCAGAATAGCATTTCAGCCAACAGCATTCCTCGTCCATCATGTTTACTCTGCTCATCATCATTAATCAGCTGACCTGCTCTGCCTGCTCATTAGCAGCATAGGATGTACAGAAGAATAATGCAATTACAGCAGCGAGCTATTGATTCATTTTATTTACTGCTTTACTCGTTCCGCCGTGCGATACAATGGAAACGCCATCGATTTATTATTGGCTTTCACTTTAAACAAGACAAAGAAAGATGGCCACTTTCGAATATTTTCAACAAGGAAGTGTTCGTTGAGGTGCTTTGCTGTCGACGCGTTCCAGCTTTTAATGTCAGCTGCTGAATAACAACCATTCTGTAGTGCTGGAGGCCTCTTTGCATAAGTGCTTTTTATTTTGCGCTGTCAAATATCATTTATTCGTGCTTTTTTTTTTTTTTTGCATTTGACACATAATTTAACAAAACACAAAGAGGCAGAGGATGAGTGACAGAAGCATAACACGGAGTACTTGATTGATGGACATAACTTTGATAATTGATTAATCGTTTTATGCTAAAATGCTAAACGAGTTCTGGTTCCAGACTGACCGGTTTGTAAGAAGTGGACGTAGTCACAGTGACATCACTGGTTTGTGGACTGCCGTTCTGCAGCCTTGAGTTTGTCACTTTAGCCGTCGCCATCTTGTTCTTTCTTTGGAACCAGAAGTGACACAAGAGGGTGGAGCATTTTTAGGCAACCAAAATGTTCCTTTGAACTTTCCTGAAGTGAAAACACTCTGTGAAAGGGTTGAAGTTGTGAGACGGACAACGCTGGTGTAGC
The DNA here is from genome assembly GCA_028022725.1 of Lycodopsis pacificus. Taxonomy (NCBI): domain Eukaryota; kingdom Metazoa; phylum Chordata; class Actinopteri; order Perciformes; family Zoarcidae; genus Lycodopsis; species Lycodopsis pacificus. Next base: position 3,132,948 of record CM051702.1, read on the forward strand.
GACCTGTCAATCACAGTAAGCCCGCCCTAAAGCATCCCCTGCTTTATGGTCTGTTTGACTCTAAATCAGGGGTCGCCAATTGGCGACCCCGGACCCAGACGCCGTTGTATCCGGACCCAGGATCTAAAATCATTTTTATTTTGACAGAGCGCTTCTATTTTAACCGGCGCTGCGCAGCTTTTTCAGCCTTTACGGAACTCGTTCAGCGATGCAGGAAACGCACCGACCAATGCGTTGTAAATCACAACACGTGATGCAGCTCACCGAATCAAATATGGGTATTCAGAGATGTACACACACCGGGGGAGAGATGAGGAAAGAGAAGGGGAAGTAGAGTCATTTTCTCATAGACTTCTATACAACCAGAGGAGTCGCCCCCTGGTGGTCACTAGAGAGAATGCAGCTTTAAGACACTGAAGCACTTTTCACAACCAGAGGCTGCCGCCTGGTTTTGAACTGTTGTTTAGACAAATCAAACTATTTGGCTCTGTGAACTTGTGACGGGGATATTTCATTATTTCTTCGGCAGATTAATTGATACTTAGATATTGTTCGTCTACTGAAAAGACCAATGGCTGCTCGTTTGGCAGCAACGCAAAGCAACTAGAAGTCTGCGTGGTCCTTACAGAGTATCCCAAGAAGGAAGCTATCCAGTAGATAATAAAGTGAGGTCAATTACACCTGCATCGACTTTAACGGTGGCAACACGTGTGACTGTCACAGGGCTGAACGTTTGGGAGCCGCTGGTTTCGTGATACGTTAACGAGCCGATTCAGGCCGATTAGACGAGCTTCTGGGGGCCAGACGAGGTTAATCCATTACAGATGAGTGGATTCATCATGCTATCTGTCTCCATTAGTCATCCTATACTCTAATCACGTTGTGAGGGCCTCTTGCACTTCCTTCATAAATGAATACAGACGAGGCTGTGTGAAGACACACACACACACAGAACAACCTGTTGTGTTGGCTTGTTAGCTGAAGATCAGAGGCGTATATTCATGATAATATTATTGTCATTATTGTATTTACCTCTTTTTTTAAGCAGGAAGATGAAGCGTTGGTTAAAGGCACGCCATTTCTCTGTCCGTCTGAGCTCTTTGGCGGATTGAACCAGCTTCTATGAAATTGGAGGCAGATTTAAAGCCGTCTGAGACGGAGGACGACCAATCCAGGTTCAGATCTCTAGCATCCCCGAGTCTCATTCCAATGGAGCCTGGATACGTGAGGATGAGACGAGTCCACTTCCTCTAACTCCCACAGTGATGTCATTTCAAAGGTCTCGTTCTCCGCGTTTATGTCTGCAAATGACTTCATCGCTGCAGCGTGACGGGCAAAGAGAGTTGGCCTTGAATTCAGCAGGTAGTCAATTCTCCTACAGCCACTCAGACAAGCATCCTGAGGCGCGTGTGTGTGTGTGTCTGTTTGTGTGTGTGTGTGTGTGTGTCTGTTTGTGTGTGTGTGTGTGTGTGTGTGTAAACGCACACAGTGTCTTTCTCCGCCAGTTTCAGTACTCGTCTCGCTGTATTTATATGGAGCTGTGTGTGTGTGTGTGTGTGTGTGTGTGTGTTTGTGTGTGTGTGTGTGTGTCCGCGTGCGTGCGTGTGTGTGTGTGGTGACTCATTATATTTGGCCTGTGCTCATGATAACAGCAGATTGGGGGTTAGGAGGTGTGTATCAGAGGGATCCTGTCTCTCTGACGTGTAAAGTCCTGGCCCACCCTGCACAGTCCTCACAATGTGTGTGTGTGTGTGTGTGTGTGTGTGTGTGTGTGTGTGTGCAGTGTTTGTGTAGTGAGTCTAACTCTGTTGCATTCTGTAATGGATAAGGGGCAAACTTCCATTTTAGCACTTGGTTTTGAATATAATTCAGAACAACAACAGCACTCGAGCTACACAGCTCAAAACATCAGAGAAGGAGAGACATCATACATGTTCGTTTACTTGCTGTAAGTGTAAACCTGAAGTGAATCAAGCGTAGAGTATCTGTAACTTCACAGGGAAATTCCACAACTCAAAGAGGAAGCGATGCTAGTGGAAGCGCAACACATAGAATTCAGTGTTATGAAATAAAAGTGCTCAACTTCTTAAGACAACACGGAGTAGAAATGTTACATTTGTCTTCCATAAATATACATGAACATAACTTCAGGACAACAGAGGAGAAGTAGAACACTTTGAAGTGTTTTTCTTGTTGCACCTGTTTTGTGTGCGTTACCTTTAATGAATGTCGGCGTCATATCGGCAGTATTACAGTAACACTTCTCATGATTTCCAGCCCTAAGTGGATTGTTGTTGCTGCTGTTCATGAATGTATTATGGAGCCAAACATAATAAGTACACAGATTACATTTCACTGCCCTCCAGGTGTTTATTAGTGTCCGTGTGTGTGTGTGTGTGTGTGTGTGTGTGTGACTGTGGATGGGCAGGCGTATGTGTGCCCGAGATGTTGAGGTGTGTGTGTGTGTGTCGTGGGATTACTTCCAGTACAGTAGGATCTTTGTTTATCCCCAGGCTCGTTGTTTACAGACTGATTTTGCAAAATGATCTGGAACTAATAGCTCTGACTCAACGGTACATGTGTGTGTGTGTGTGCCTTCACACACACCCCCACACACACCATGTGTTTAGGCAGTGACCCTCTCCTGCCTCAGGCTCTGAGTGGCTGACTCCACAAAGCTCTCCAGAGTGTGTGTGTGTGTGTGTGTGTGTGTGTGTGTGTGTGTGTGTGTGTGTGTGTGTGTGTGTGTGTGTGTGTGTGTGTGTGTGTGTGTGTGTGTGTGTGTGTGTGTGTGTGTGTGAGAGTGTGTGTGTGTGTGTGTGTGTGTGTGTCAGACGGGTGATAGCTGGTGTGAAATTATCGTTTATCATCGCTTATCAATTTCATGCTGAGAGTTACATGAGAACACTGATACGACTCACGGTACGGTAAGTATTCAGCTAGCAGCCGGTTAGCTTAGCTTAGCATAAAGACTAGACACAGAGCTACAGCTAGCCTGTCAGAGAGTAACAGAATCGACCTACCAGCGCCTCTAACGCTCAGTAATTAACACGTTATACCATTTGTTTAACCGTACCAAAACTCTGTTATACGATATACTATATGTTGTGAGGGATTTCTTGTAGTTTTCTTCGAGTTTTCTCCACGACAAAGTGAAGGGTTAACGTTAGTTACTGAGTTTTGAATGCCTTCACACACCAGAGGCGTGACAAATAAGCTACCAGTAATGTGAAATACTGCTGTAAATATTCTGCACAAGAAGACAACATCAGTGTCTTTCACATCTCTCTGTCAGCCAACCAGGCCGCGGTTCATCAGAGCGCACGGATGAGTCTTGTGTCAAAGGTTAAAGATCGATCCGAGTCCAGCTGGTGTTCAGGGTCAGAGGGTTAATCTGTCGAGGAGCTCCTGAACATCCCTCTGCACTCTTAAAAACGTCATTTCTGCTCAGGGGGTTTCTATGATTGTTAATCATATTGTGAAATACCTTCAGGATACACACGTTTCATCTGTTAAAGCTCTTCATTCCCGACACACAGACACAGACACGAGCCACCTGCCAGTGTCCTGATGCTGTCAGACAGTCCAAGAACAGCTGCTGTATACCTGCTTCTGCCATTGATTCCGGTGTTTAGTATTCAAGCACAGAGAGCAGTGAGGGCAGGTGGGAACTGATATGTAGTTCCCTCCTGTAGATACTATCTCATCTCTATCTGCCCCGTCTGTCTTCCCCCCCCCCCCCCCCCCCCCCAGAGAGCTGTCACTCAAGTCACTGTCTGGCGCTCCTTTTGCTGCGGGAGGGCTCTTTGGATGCTGTTGCCATGGCGACGCGTGGTGTTGACGATGGCCTAGAAGTGCATTCTGTGTTTCTCGCGGATCAACCCGCCATCCAAAAAAATGCTGCTCTGTCACTCCCATCATGGAGATCCACACAGGAAGAGAAAAATGACAAAGGAATGATGACGGGAAACCTGTGCGCGTGTGTGTGTGTGTGTGTGTGTGTGTGTGTGTGTGTGTGTGTGTGTGTGTGAGAGAGAGAGGTGGTACACGAGGAAGAGAATTTAGGAGAAAGAGAGACAAAGATGGATGGATGACACTGAAGAGAAGAGAAGTCTGGGATAGAAAACAGACGGGTGAGGTCAAAGAGAGAGGTGAGGAAGTGGGAGAGCAGGATGTTGGAACAAAGGTGGGAGTTAAGAAAAGAAAGAAAGTCGAGAGCAGAAAACGGATGAAAGGGATACAAGAGGAAGATGAAAGAGCAGCAACGAGACGGACAAGAGCACGGCGAGACGTGAAAAAGGACAGAAATTGGTCATTTGAATCCAATCTGTTCTGCACGGCGAGTGTGTACTTTACAGCCGTGTGTGTACTTTACAGCCGTGTGTGTGTACTTTACAGCCGCGTGTGTGTACTTTACAGCCGTGTGTGTACTTTACAGCCGCGTGTGTGTACTTTACAGCCGCGTGTGTGTACTTTTGCTCTCGTCTGACAATTGGACGCAGCGTTCAGCCAATCACGCGAGTGATGAGCAGCTTCCTCTCCGGCTCTATTGTACCTCTTTTTATTGTCTAGATGTAGCTGCTCACTCGTCCCCAAGACACAACTACCCCCCCCCCCCCCCCCCCCCCCCCCTCCGTCTCTCTCTCCCTCCAAAATAAGCTTCTGCTGAATAATGAGCTCTTTCTTTGCTGCTCTTTCCTTTGTCTTTTTCGGATGCTTTTGTTTTTTGCTGCTCTATTGGAGGAAGGGATCAGTAAAGCATTTTTTTTCAGTGTACTGCAGTGTGAAATATGCAGTGTGAAACACACACACACACACACACATACACACACACACACACACACACACACACACACACACACACACACTGATGCTCAAGGGTTCTTTTTTGATAATGAGACCACTTGGTGAAATAAACTGTTCGGTGTTTCTTTCTCTCTCATCGTCCCTCTCAGTGTCTCAGCGTTTAACATGGATTGAATCCCAGGCTGAGTTGATTTATAGGCGTGTGTGTGTGTGTGTGTGTGTGTGTGTGTGTGTGTGTGTGTGTGTGTGTGTGTGTGTGTGTGTGTGTGTGTGCGTGATGTTCCGGCGGTCAAGGGGTTGGTCTGCAGGGGAATAGAGCTCAATAAAAGTGGATTTATTCTGGCTTACGGTTATAAAACAGGAGGTGGAAAGACGAGAGAGCCAGCAGGTGTAATTGAAAGACTGAGCTGCCACTGATTCAGAGGGACCGCCGGACCCCACAGTGCGTCTCCAAACAACACGCCGACACACACGCACTCCCACACACCCGATAGGAATCCTCCAGACGTGAGAAATAACCCGAAGAGGTGATAATGCATTTCTTTTTCTGGAGGAGGAGCTGGGAGGGGGAGGGGGGGGGGGCAGCGCTGGCTCCCCAGGGACCCTGCGTCGTGCGGGGGTTGGGTGTCGTCACTGGACGCTCGCGGTGGAACTCCTGCTCTTCATCCCATCTTCAGCGGGGTGCTTAGTATTCAGTTGTGCTTTTAGGTCGTATTGCCTTGTTGCTCTGGCTGTTTAGTTACTGCACTGCTGTTCATAATGAGCTTTGTTTTTGTGTTGTTGTTGATGTGTGTGTGTGTGTGTGTGTGTGTGTGTGTGTGTGTGTGTGTGCGTGCGTGTGTTTGTACTGAATGTGTGTCTGCGTCTTCCCGCTGTTCTGAGCCGTTCCTCCACAGTCGAGCTCCACATGAATTACCCAGCAGCCCTCGTCTTGCTGCTGATCACATTACTGTCTGAAAGATGGTTGGACTGACAGAACGTCAGAGGGAGGGGGAGAGAGAGAGAGAGAGAGAGAGAGAGACCATTTGTAATGGCCTACTTTGTGTGGACACAGCGTTTCGTTTCACCAATATTTCGGTGGCAACGAAAAGAAATGCTCACCCGCATTATGACAGACGCACATTATTTTCTGCAGACACACACACACACACATGTTTTGCAACTGTGACGATCAAACCAGCTTGTGAACGAGGTCTTATGTATATAAGGAAGCGGGTGGGAGTGCATGCATGGATGCACTCGTGTGTGTGTGTGTGTGTGTGTGTGTGAGCGTCTTATTATGAAAGAGTAATGCAGAGATGGATGAATAAATAAAAGATCTGGGAAACCCATCAGCATCTAGCACTAGGTTGTCATGGCAATGCGAGCAGCACAGCAGTGTGTGTGTGTGTGTGTGTGTGTGTGTGTGTGTGTGTGTGTGTGTGTGTGTGTGTGTGTGTGTGTGTGTGTGTGTGTGTGAGATGGAGATTGTATCACTGCAATGTTTTAGCATGTACTATATGTAACTTTGTCTCAGGCCTCCTTTAATATCAACAAAGAACGGAGATTTTTCTTCCGGTTTACGTCTCCGCTGCAGAGCGAAGAAAGAAAGGGAATATCAAACGAGAAGAAACGTACCGAGTGGAAGGATCTGTTTGGCTTTGCAGAGATTAATATTTTATGCTCTTCCCATGCACAGATTCATGTGTGAAGTATACATGAAATAGAGTAAAAGTGAGCTTGATTGATTTAAGGCTGCTTCTTGTGGGTGTGGCTCTACGCCTGTTGGGTGCCCACCTTTGAGCGAGAGTGTGTGTGTGAGTGTGTGTAAGTACGAGAGATGCTTTTACAGCGGCAGTATAATGGATATAGCGTGATACTCGACTGCATCTCCGTAGAGACCTGAAAACTGCAGCCTCTCCTCTCTGGTTCTCTTCCTCTCTGGGCTCTGCAGCTCGTGTCTCTGCTTTGTCTGCAAAATGGACCTGTATGCACTGGATTATATATGTGTGAGTGAGTGTGAGAGAGAGAGAGAGAGAGACATACACAGTGTGCATAGGTGTAGTGTGATGAATAAGTCACAGCAACCTAGTTCTCCAGGAGAGCGGTGATTGAAGGTTGATGGTGAAGAAAAGTGTATTAAAGTGCACGTGCAAAGTTGAATGAAAGCGGCTTCAAACAGCGCAAATGTATGTTACAAATGGTGTGTGTGTGTGTGTGTGTGTGTGTGTGAGAGAGAGAGGGCGAGAGTGGGCGAGAGAGGAAGAGAAGTCTAGGACTGTGGGATTCTCTCAGCGAAGAGGCTCTTACTAGAAAGTCTACCTGGTTACTAGGCAACAGAATGGCACTGCTGCACATTGGAGCATTTGGGAGGGGGGTTGATCTACAAAGTGTGTGTGTGTGTGTGTGTGTGTGTGTGTGTGTGTGTGTGTGTGTGTGTGTGTGTGTGTTCATGGTCGAGTGCTGAGTCAATAACTATATTATTTACGTGTATTTTATAGAAAGGGTGGCTTTGGTTAACGAGAGGGGATACGGAGTAAATTAAGTCTGTGTGTGTGTGTGTGTGTGTGTGTGTGTCTGTGTGTGTGTGTCTACCAATATGGCTGTGTGTGCGGGTGTGTTTTACTGTATTTAAAAGCACACCGCAGCTCTTGCCTAAGAAGGCGATCGTGATGGTCATTCGGTGCCTCTGAGCGGCTCGTTTCAGTCTGAATTCACTCTGTGATGAGCAAAGACGTGTCAAGTTAGCAGGTTGTGTTTCTTTTACTTTGGTCTTTACCGTTTACCTAAAGCCGATGCAGAAGAGTCTTGATACCTGCATTCTCTCTAGTGTCCAGCAGGGGGCGACTCCTCTGGTTGTATAGAAGTCTATAGAAAATGACTCTACTTCTCTCTTGATTTATTCCCTCAGTAAACATTGTAAACATGAGTTTATGTCTCAATCTCTAGTTTCAAGTCTTCTTCAATACAGCATGATGTTCATTTAGTACATTATGGTCCATTTAGAGTCACACAGACCATAAAGCAGGGGATGCTTTAGGGCGGGGCTACTGTGATTGACAGGTGGCTGCCGCTACCAGAGCTGTATGCGGCGTCTCTACATCTCTCCTCCGCAGTCCTAATCTGGTCACTTCCGTTCTCTGGTTGTAAAAATGAAAGATGGCGACGAGGCTTCACAACGGCAGACTACGTCCACTTCTTACATACAGTCTGTGATTAATATAGATAAATGGGTAAATATAGATATTCAGCAGTGGAGACAGTTGGTTTCTTTACATCACATTTTAGTGTCTGATGTCACAAATGATGCAGGTAGAAGCTGCCTGTTCTTCTCTAGATGTGTCTGAATGCACCCCCTCGTTCACACACTCACTAGACGCTCCAAAGTGAGCAGCAAATTGATATTTTGGACACTCGCTAATCAGCACTGACAGGCGTAGAGCCAATAAAAGCTCATTTTTTTCATCTGTAAAATTCTTAATTGGGAATTATAAATGGTGGGACTTTGAGAAGAAAGTTCACGCCATGGGCTTTATTTATTTTTTGGGGTATTCTTCCCTTTGTGGGCGAGAGGGGACGACATGCAGCAAAGAGCTGTGGGTTGAATTTGAACCCCAGCCACAGCGGTAAGGATAATCATATAATATAATATAATGTAATACAATATAATATAATATAATGTAATATAATATAATGGGCCCCGACTTTACCGGGTTGCGCTACAAGTGAATTCATTACGCGCTCAGAATTGGGACACTCAGAGTCAAGTACGATGCGTACAGTGCACACAACAGTAAAATGGGGAGAGGTCTCGGACATCGTTTCCATCATGTTTGAACTTAAGTTTAGTGTCAGAGCAGGTCGAATGAACTGTCGTCCCTGTAAAGGATCTACTGTTCTCTGGATCGAACTTCGTATCGTTTGTCTGAACTCATAAAGGTTACACACACTCGCAGGCAGTGGGTCAACGCACACGGATTCATCTTCCTCGGACAGCTCGGATATAATCATTAATCGTGTCTTGGAGGAGAGGCAGCCTTGTGTGTGTGTGTGTGTGTGTGTGTGTGTGTGTGTGTGTGTGTGTGTGTGTGTGTGTGTGTGAGTGTGTGTGTGTGAGTGACTGCTGTTTAATGTCCATTAGGCTGTAATGAAGGAACGCTGCTCTCACCGGTCCCCTCTCTGCTTTCTAATAGGCCTCTGTTATCACAGTTCAAAACACACACGGAGGCTGCACCACACACACACACACACACACACACACACACACACACACACACACACACACACACACACACACGCGCCTGTGTGAGATGAAAGGGCATCATGAAGCAGCTGACCCAGCTGAAGTACAGGAGGTCTGGTGTGTGTTAAACAGCCTGCTTTAAGCTGAAGTGGCTTTATAATGGTGCAGTTATATACTTTGTCTAGAAAAGGAAAGAGCCGCACGTCACTGAACAAACTGAATATAGAGCCGAGAGCTCATAACGCTGCAGCTCTGACAACAAGGGAACAATGCAAACGCATCGAAGCTCTTCCCAAACGTATGTGTTTCAATGAGTCATCGTAGCGGTTGAACGAAGACAATCATCCTCCAATAAAACAACAAAAAGCTCTTCTGTTGTGATTGCGCTCGTGTTCTTCATCTCTGTGCATTTACATATCCGTGTTTACACAGTTCCACTGCAGAGCACCATGAACATAATTGTCTCACTTGGCGACGCTTTAATTGTGCAGCGAAAAACAAAAATGTAATAAAGGGGAAACATGATTTCTAAATCAAATCCTACGCAGAAAGATCAAAAAGGTAGACTTGAGAGGTTCTTGGCTGAAAAGCATAATGCGCAAAATCTGCTTCGCCGGAGTTTAATAACGATCTAAAAATACCTGCGTGGAGGAGAGTTTGTCTGCATCGGCACTCTGCGCTTGTATAGGTTATGAATGTAGCCGTGTAATCACTTCTGTATTCACCGCTCTGTTCTGTGATAAATGTTCAGGTCAGAGGTCCCCGACATGTAAAGGAAGCGCTGGGGAACAGCATCAGCTCTGTAGACCCAGCTGGGAGCCAAGTGGGAAATGAAGCTGTCACACAAACCGGACTTTCTCTTTGATTCATTTCAGTACCTTTGTTCAAACATACGGCTCTCTTTCTACCGCTGCAATGACCTAGTTCCCTGCTGGGGATCAATGCAGTTACTGTATCACTGTATCACTTCAGCGAGGTTTCAAATCAATCACGCATGTGGTGAATATCAGGATTCTGCTGTGAAGTCCTCTCTCCGGTGTGCAGGAGCAGTGAGAGGAACTCTGCTGTGACTGGATTCAGAGCTGGAGACAAAGTCACTCTGACGTGGAAGTGGTGCGGTTGCAAAGCACCTCCGTGTACCCAGAAAGTGCCACCATCAACACCGTGGAGCTGTGGGAGCCGAAGGGGCAACGACTGAATAAGCCATGAGGTTCTTTTGACAGAGTGAGGCAGAGCGTAGAAACACTGCCTCCAGAGGTAAACGTCTCCGGCTTGCAGACATCTAATTGGGCAACGGCGTCATCTGTTTCCCTACCAGCCAGTTAAGGGGCACAGTGGACAGACTGAAGTGCCCAACGTTCTGGTACGACATCGTTCAGACGGCGCAACCTGCAATTAACCCGGCAAGGAGAGCGAGTTGTTCTCAACAATACCCAAATAAAGATGCAATTAAGAAGCATCAGTCGTTCCGCTGTGTTGAAACAGTGTGTGTGTGTGTGTGTGTTCATGCATAATGCAGCACGAGGACAGTTGTCACGAGCCTCTGCGGTAGCTGGCATTTGTGTCGCCATGTGTGTCACTGTGTGTCTGTGGATGTCAGTGTGTGTGTGTGTGTGTGTGTGTGTGTGTGCCAAAGCCCAGTGCAGGCAGAGGAGTGCTAACAGGACCGCGTGTGACAGACCTCCCACGCACCCGGCTCTGATCTGGTCTGTTCCGGTCTGCGGCCTTGTGTCGGCATGGCGATGGACGCTGGACGGGCCCTCCTTTGGCGAGCTGAGCGCCGGAGACTTAACGAGATGCTGGTGCTAACGGACAGATCAGAGAGCAGCCCACTGTGTGTGTGTGTGTGTGTGTGTGTGACAGCGAAACCGAAGTCCATATCGGCCTGTTATCCTTCACTACATCAGCCGTTGATGCGGAGAATCTTTAATTGGAAAGTAAACTAAATGCAAACCCAACAAGATATACCTCAATGCCAACATCGGTGCGTGTTATTCCTGTGGGGTCCTTTCACATCAGGGACCCGGAGTCGAGTAGGCCAAAGTCCAGTTTGTTTGATTAGTGCACGGTTTGTGGTTGCGTGACCACCTGATCATTTTAATGATCATTCATGAACTGTAATTATTTCTGAAAGGTCCTGAAAGGTGCTTCTTGAACAGCTTTTTACACCGTGGTCGAGTCCAGAACATGGCAACATGAACAAATACCAAAACAACCATAATATGAATGTAGTGCTGATGCATGTTGGGTAATTATAGCTGGTTCCTTGGTGGGAGAATAGATTTGTTCAGTTGAAAGGATAACATCTCTCATCACCTCTTGTGATTATCAGAGGGAAAGCAGAGAACGATCAGCTGGTGTTTCATCTTTCAATCCGCCCTGATTGTCCCTTTTACCGGTTACAACGACAAACTGCGGCAGATCCGATGAAGATCTGCCGCAGCCTGCTAACGCTAAGACGACACCTTTGGCCTGCTCTCTGCCAGCTCAGCCAAAGAGTGTTTGTGCAGCACGGCTGCGAGTCAACTGAGTCTTTTTCTTGTCGTCCAACAACAACAGAACACGACTCGTCTCCAGAGAAACGATCGCGTCGCGTCAATTTCCGTCAGGAAGCTGAACCTGATTGGATTCGATAAGGGATTTGAGGGGCTTGGGATTTGATTAAATGCTATCGAACCATGCTAACTTAGTCTGCGCTAACGCTGAACACCTGCTGTAGATAGATACCGCACGTCTAATGCGAGTACAAATGTTCTACAAATGATTTCTTATTTCTTCCTAAATTAAATCTGGGAAGAAATAATGAACAGTTATGCAGACTGCAGTAGATTAATAAAGCAGACCAACCACCTGTGTGTGTGTGTGTGTGTGTGTGTGTGTGTGTGTGTGTGTGTGTGTGTGTGTGTGTGTGTGTGTGTGTGTGTGTGTGTGTGTGTGTGTGTGTGTGTGTGTGTGTGTGTGTGTGTGTGAGAGAGTGAGTGAGTGTGTGTTTCCTGACGGAGCAGAACATGATGGTTGTGCAACCTTGCATATTATTTCCTAATTTGGTAACTGACGTGTGTGTGTGTGTGTGTGTGTGTGTGTGTGTGTGTGTGTGTGTGTGTGTGTGTGTGTGTGTGTGTGTGAGTGTGTGTGTGTGTGTGTGTGTGTGTGTGTGTGTGTGAGTATGCCTCCAAGCATCCAAGTATTTTGTTTTGGGAATGATTGCTATCAGGTGAAGTAGATGATGTGAATGTGTGTGTGCTAACACATTTTAAGGATGTTGTTGTAGAGAGAGAGAGAGAGAGAGAGAGAGAGAGAGAGAGAGAGAGAGAGAGAGAGAGAGAGAGAGAGAGAGAGAGAGAGAGAGAGAGAGAGAGAGAGAGAGAGAGAGAGAGAGAGAGAGAGAGAGAGAGAGAGAGAGAAATATCCGGCCCTACAGACATCACAAAGGGAGGAGAGAAAAGGGAGGAGAGAAAAGCGAGTCGCACGATATGAATTTAACTTTTGAAACAAAGCCGTGGACAGCGAGCGGTGATATAACTTCAGCATGCTGGGGTTTTGCGCGAGTATAGAAAATGACCTGCACCTCCAAATGTGTCTGCCTTTGTTCAAGCGTTGGATACGAACCCATTGAGATGGATGAAACAATGTTAGCCGTGGGAGGAGGGGATGTGGCAGTAACGGCCCAGCGTGGATAGCTGCTAATTTTACACTCATCCTAGCCCACCGAGCTTCGTGTCTGTGCTTATTTGAAGTGCACACTTATCTGAAGAGGACGCTGTCATGCAGGGCATGGACTGGAAGGAGGGATGGGTGGAATGAGACGAATGCATGCAGGGACAGAGTACTTTTACGCAAAAACCTCCCAGAAAATAGCACATTGTCACACCAAGCGCTTTATTAGCACACTAAACATTGTGCTTCTCTCTCAACATGTCAAGAAACTAAAATCATTTGTGTGCCTGTTTAAAGCGCAGAGTGTTTATGTTCAGTAGTTCTGTTTTTTTTTTGATTGATTGTTGTGTTTGTACTGTTTGTTGTGATGATGCTCTGAGCTTGTTGTTTTTTAGTCAAATGAGTGAATGTGCTTTCATGGACTGTACATGAGAAGTGGACGAAGTCATCATGACACGCACCCGTTGGGTTACTGGACTGCTGTTTTGAAGCCTTGAGTTCGGCCATCTTGGATTACAGCCATCGCCATGTCGTTGTGTTTTGCAGCCAATGAACAGAAGTTACCTCATGTGGCATGTGGAGGAGTGACGTAGAGACGCTGTACTTGGCTCTGAAGAAGACTTGAAACTAGAGATTGAGACATAAAGTCATGTTCACAATGTTTACTGAGGTAATAGATCAAGTGAGAAGTAGTCATTTTCTCATAGACTTCTATACAACCAGAGGAGTCGCCCCCTGCTGGACACTAGAGAGAATGCAAGTTTCAATACACTTCTGCATCGGCTTCACTCGGCAGAACCGGAGGTTGCCGCCTGTTTGGTACACACACATCACATCCCACTCAAAATGAACTGCAGTAACTTTCATGCTCTTTTGACTTATTTGAGTTACATTATTTTAATCGAGTTGATGCACGACGCATTCTGATTCTGCTCATTCTTTGAGACGAATAACACGCTCCACGTTAACGCGGCTCATAAAGAGTCGCTGCAGCAGAGGATGATGCACAGTAGAGGCTAGACGGAGAAGTGTTGACAGAACAAGAAAGGAGGAGCGAGAAGAGGAAGGATCCTCAAACATTACAGGACTTCAAGGTAAACGGCGCGTTCACGGAGGAAGACGAGGAGAGACAGAAGACCGGCAGGAGATGTGAGAAGCGGTGAAAGACGACTAAAAAAAGAGACGAGACGAGGAAGAGGAAGAGGGCTGAGAGTTGAGTTCCTGGCAGTAGGGAACGACTGCATTCGAGCAGAAAGCTAAGAGATGTTTGCTCTGGGGCTTCAGCTGCAGACGATGAGAGATGCTAGAGTTTATATACGTGTGTGTGTGTGTGTGTGTGTGTGTGAGAGAGAGTGTGTCTCAGCTGTGACACACCAACAATTATTGAAACTCATACTTTTTTTGCATCAGGTGTGTGAACACCGAGGGGGGGGGGGCATTCTGTGTGTGTGTGTGTGTGTTGTTGTTTCTTTCGTGGTTGCAGTGGCTATGTTTTGTTATTTGTTTGTCTGTGTGTGTGTGTGTGTGTGTGTGTGTGTGTGTGTGTGTGTGTGTCTGTGTGTGTGTGTTTGGCGGCTTAGGTGATTTACAAAGCCTCCAGAAGTGAGCAGCTTCTTCCGCTTGGTTTGATCGGCTGCTAATTGAATTGGAGAGAATAATGAGAGGGTCAGAGAGATTGTTCATTGTTTTAAAGCCATCTGGAGCCTTACCTTAGGGAAACACACACACACTTCTTATGCAGTTATGTGCATACAGAAGCACCCAGGCATGCAATACCGTAACAATGCCAGCAGCTAATGCAACACAGGCACAGAAAACCCAACGGGAAATCAGTGGACGGATTGAGAAGGAAGCGAGGGGACAGAAAGGGGCGGGGCCAGGCTGGGAATGGAAGCGGAGGAGGACATGAGGAACAGGGAAAGACTCCAGATAGATGGCTAATAGCTGGTCGAAATTCCTCTGGATAAAGAATTAGAATATAAAGTGTCACCCCACACATGGCACGTCATGTGGCTGCATTGCATCCTGGTCTTTCGAGGCTACTGTCGGCTCTTATCGGCCTCTTTTGCGGCGGATTTCTGTATGTTGAGTCATCAAAGCTGTGAGTCGAGGAAGAAGCTTATTTTCTGTGCTATTTTTGAAGAGTGCGAACGTCTTAACCCCCAGCGGTCCGCAGGTGGATCAGCCGTTGCAGACTCGTGTCGTGCAGCCAAAGAGTGTTCAAACCCACAGAAGGTTATTTTAGATTCTAGTTGAGAGCCCGACGTTTTCCAAAGATAACAACGATGTGACACAGAACATGCTTATAAAATGGTGCGTTTAATATAATACAATACTTCTATCCAGAGTGGAGCAGCCATAAGATCTGAGTGTACGCTTCATATAATGCAGGGCTGGAACAAGTTGATAGAGGATACGTGATCACATACGATAAGACGAGTTCCAACTTCTCAGCTGCTTCAGAGGAAATAATAAATGGAGTCAGAAGCATAAATGTCTTGTTCAATTGTGTGGTGTTTGCATCTTTTTTTTACTACTGTGTGTGTTGTGTGTGTTTGTTTGTTTAATTGAGGGAAGGATGCTGATGAGGTTAATGGAATGACAGGCCTCTTGCAGCTCCTCTCATTAGGATTAATGGAGGGCCTCTGTAAGTGACTCCTCACACACACACACACACACACACACACACACACACGAGGAGAGAGAGGAAGTGGGCAGAGTTGTATTTGATGACATTTGATTCAAGGGAGATAAAGATGGAGAGCATGAGCAGAAATGGACAGATATAAAGGTTAGAAATTCTGCAGCACAGACGACGCGAGCGTTGGGCAGAGCCTGGCTGGAATAAGCCAATATTTGTAGACTCATTTAAGAGTCTTCCAGCTGGCCTTTAAATCTGTCAGTTTGAACTGAAATGCTGTCAGTATAGGCTGTAAATCTGGCTCTCTGCGCTGGTCTCTGCACACCTACTGGTACATTAGCTCGGCAGAGAATTGGCGATTTAACAGAAATTCAGTCCAGTCAATTCCATCCCCCTCTAATATAATGGCTATGATATACTTTGTGATTTCATATTTACAGTAAAGCTGATCAATATATGCATTTGGAGAGGCCTTAATCAGAACTAATGCACTTCTTTAACTGGAGTCCAAAGCATTGGATATGTTCAGTCAACAGTTTTAGTTTCCTGTTTTGTTCAGACTTTTGCAATCATAATAAATCCAAGCTGACATTTATTGGTAGCTGAAATCTTTTTTGTCTCTTTAAGGTTCATCTTTTCCCGCTAGCTAGCTAATTAGCTCCTGTGAGGTAGCTAGCTAGAGCTGCTAAAACACTCGCTGCGGCACAAACAACCAACGGGTGACGATATCGCAGATGTGTCTGTGCTATTTCTACGGCGATATCACCGCCATGGTCTGTGTTTTCGTCGTTGTTTTTATGGAGAAAGCTAGTGAGCTATCCACCGGGAGATTTGTTTTTAGCGATGCTAGCTACCCGGGAAAAAAACTAGACGGCAGTCGTTGAATGCTATTTTGGTTCCGAGGTCGCGGACCCGACCGCTCATGAAGTAGTTAGAAACCTTTAGACTCTTGTACGCCTTCACCTGGCAAGCAAAGAGTCCAAGGATAGTTTTAAGAAATGAATGGCCCTGTAAAATAACCCTACAAACACTTTGGAAAAATGTTATTTCATAAGAGCAATTCGGGTATAACTTATATATAACTTTCATTTCACTTCAGTCTCATAATATGTCAAGTAAAGAGAGCGAAGGAAGGAGACAGTAAAGCAAAAAGGAGGAAAATAGAAATAGGGGAAGCTGTAAAAGTGGACAGAAATGAAGGAAAGGAAATAGAAGGTGAGGGGTAAAAACAGCAGAGGTTGTTAAGTCAGGTTAATTACATTACGAATGAGTTGAGGTTGGGTGAGGAAGATGAGGGAGAGACACCGAAGAGAGAGCGAGAGTAGAGAACTAATGAGTTTTGAAGGTTCAATTAGAGCTGTCAGCAGCAGAGAGCATCGATCTGTGCCGCGTCGCTTTTCTGAACATAAACTACATGCCAACATGTTGTGTGCACACACACACACACACACACACACACACACACACACCTACACACACACACTCACTTTAATGTAGTGTGGAAGTATCTGGTTCTTGTAGTGCTCAGTGACTCAGAGAGGAGAACATGCTGCCATCCATTATTCAATCTAAACCAGATTAAACCGCTCCATACGCACATCTCTCTCTGTTTGTCTCCCCCCCCCCCCCCCCCCCCTCTGTCTCCTTAACCCTTCTTAGCGTAGTCTGTCTTTATGGGGGGGAGAGGGCCGTTTATCGCTTTGACACTACCGGCCCATTCGATGCCAAGTGTGTTACGGTGAAATGGTTCCCCGGCAATATAGCCGCAACACTCACTCTGACTTTTAAAGTAATGGGACTGGCGATAATCTCCGGCGCCGTAAAGCGCGGCGCGTCCTTTACTCATTCTGCAGAGAGTTAATATCAACACGGAGAGAGAAAGCGAAAAAAGCAATCCGGTTTCTTCAGCAATAAGTGCCAGTGACAGAGAAGATGAATGTGACATTAAAACTCTACGACTACAGCTTTAAAACAACCAGCTGTGTGTCTGTGTGTGTGTGTGTGTGCGTGTGTGTGTGTCTGTGTGTGTGTGTCTGTGTCTGTGTGTGTGTGTCTGTGTGTGTGTACACGTACTGTATATACCTGTGAGCCAGGAGGGTTATAGCGAATGACTCCCTAAATCATGTTCAGTGCAATGTTTCTTGTTTTCATGCAGCTGTACAGTGAATGCCACTCCGGTCAGGGTGTGTGTGTGTGTGGGTGTGTGTTTGTTTGTGTGTGCTCTGGTAAAAAGATGTACCCACAGTGATGTGATGGGAGCCGATTTATCTCCGAGGCAGAGACGGGTCTGACCTTTAACTTCAATTGGAGGAGAGATGGGGGGGAGAGGGGGGAGAGAGATACGACTCCCTTGTTCACCGTCTTTTTATTCTGTGCAAACTGTTCTGTTGTTATGCTTTAAAACACAGACAGAGAAGAACAGCTTGATTATGTATTAATAATAAAAAGTACATGTAAGGGGAAGTTGGTCACTCAGTCTCAACAGTAAAGCAGTGTTAAAAAGAAATGGGCAAAGCAAAGTTTGAACATATCCGGAGTGCACACGAGTGGCACTAATTTGCTGAACGAAGTCAGTCGAGTGTTCCCACGCAGTGCAGCGGTGGCGCGCGGTTCAGTCAGGTGACCGCAGCGGATGCTTGATCCCACTTTGACAACGCGCGCCGCTCAAAATGGAGACTGCAGATGGAGCACGTACACCTGCCGCCTTCAGGCGGCTGTGAAGGGAGTAAGTCGGCTGAACGAGAGGACTTTAATACACGCTGTGTCGTGGATGACGGAAGGTGGCAGGTATTAGGCATTCATCCATGCAACCTGCCATTACTGGCGTCAGGGCCGTGATCAGAACACAACTTTCTTTGAAAAATTCTTGATAAAGTGAAATAAACAATGAAAATATGATTTTTTTTCTTCTTTTTTTTTAAACACAAATGAAATCTTGAAAAGTGGGGGTTGGATTACATTTTAGAAAATGATGTGTCCACAACAGCAGACAATCTTTGTGACAGACTGTTGCGTTGTGGGTTGTTTACAGCCTTAATGTTGCTGGTGAGTCTGTTTACAGTGTGTCTTTTTGAGTTCGTCAGCAGTAATATGTTTACTTTTTAACCTGCAGGAGTTTCTGGCGGCTCGTGAAATGTGTTCTGCTACGATTAAAGTAAATATTCCTGAAAAGCGAAAATGAATCGAAAGCATCTCCAGACGTCTTTTACTTCAGAAAATGGGCTCCAGGATTTACATTTTATTGGAGATTTTGCGACGTTTTGCAAGTGATGACCTCATTGTAGGACTCGCAGTATCTCGTGGAAAATGGCTTCTCCCGCATGAACACAAAGCCAGAGAACTCACTGTTCGCTGATCTGACTCCTTCAGCGTAGGTTCAATAAAAGAGAGTGATTATGTGGATGATGAGTGTTTCAGTTTTTCGGCAGCGTGTGCCAGCGAGAACGAGTGAGAGAGTGTGAGGAACAAAGTAAGTGTCTGTGTGTGTAAAGGCTTTAGGCTAATCCTGTATTCGACTGGATCAAGGTTGGTTTTTAAGCTCTATTTGTAAAAAGTGTGATCCAGCTAATGGACTAATGTCTACACACACACACACACACCTATGCTCGCATACACACTTAAAGCAGGAGGCTGTCAAGTAGGGACGTAGAATTCTGTTGGGTTTTCTCAAGCATGTGACATCTCCTGGACAGCAGGAGGGAGATAAGGAGGGCAGTGAGAAGGGAGACAGAGGAGAGTTAGTGGATGGAGAGGAAGGCAGAATAAAAGAGAGAGAGAGCCACACAAAGGCAGACAGTGTGAACGGAACAGAAGAGGAGAGGAGAGTCGGAGGATGGCGGCAGTGTAGAGATTCACGTTGCAGTTAGTGTCGGCTGCAGCACAATGGACGGGGAATGAAACCTGGACTTGAAAATGTATGACAAAGGAATGTGCGTGAGAGGAGAGAAATGCATTGTGGGATGTCTGGAAATGATCTTGATGTGTTTCTGTCTGTGCGTTTACTCATATTCATACCTTTGCAGTGAGTACAGTTTGTGTGCAGCAGGGTCATTTGCATTGGCATTTATAGGAGGAGGAGGAGGAGGAGGAGGAGGAGGAGGAGGGCTTCAGTGGAGAGTCGTCAAAAGTGCGATGAGAGAAACAGAAAGTGTGTGTGAGTGCATCTGTAAACATCAGGATGGCAGGAGAGTGAATCAGTGTTTGAAACATCCTGTCGCCCACGCGGCCCCTGCTGAGTACATGGCAGCACACGGGTCAGAGATTAATTCAAGTCCCCCGGTCAACACTACCTGAGTCAAGGGAGCTTTTATGGTCAATTAGCTTCCCCTCTGGCTGAAATATTCGGCACTGCATAACTCTCCATGTTGACACCAATTTAATAGCGCTGTGCTGAAGAGCAGGAGGGTTTGAATCTGCGCCTGACCGCGTGGCGTCTGGAAGGAGTCAACAGTGCGTTTCCTTTGGCCTAACATGGAGCAGAAAAGTTTACTTTATTGCATTTTGCAGCTGGTTTATTTAGATTCACGGTGCCGAGCTACAAGCAAACACCATCTGTTAAACAGAAGTCGCATAGTTTCATGGACAACTTGTCATCGTGGAGTTTGAACATTATACATTCATAGACGAGCATGATGCCACCAATCAAGAACACTGACAGTATCACGGCGGTTTGACTCTTTGTGTTGTGATTCCTGGCTGTCTGTAGAGTTTCTTGGGAACACGAGCAGGACTTGATTCATCGGTTAACATGATGGCAATATATCTGTTGTGCACCACCAGTGTCCATGCAGAGGACTCTTTGTGTTTACAGAGCTAGGAGATGCATATACACGTTCTAGTGTATTTTTATGTATTTCATTTGTACAGTAAGCAATTCTGTCTGTTCATTATTGTAACCACTTAAAGAGGCATCTAAGCCAGTAGTCAAAAATAAAGAACATTACTGGTGATATGTTTTTTACTTTCAATACATCTGAAAAATACAGAAAACCAACAATAACGGCAGCAGTGGATCACGCTGTGTGTACTTTGTGTTGTATTGCTGTAAACTGCTGGTTCATATATCTTTGCCTCCGGTGGAAAAGTACCACTTTGACAGAGAAAACATTTATATTTCCAACCATAAACGCTACTAGTGGTGTAACGGACCTGTCGGTCTGTGATCCGTACGGATCCCCCTCACGGTTCGGTACGCCAACCGCCGAGTAATCACCAATATTGGCAAATCGGCAGCAAATAAACGTGATCTGGGACCTGTAAAAGTTATATCTGCTCCCTTCTTTCTTTAGTGCTGATCCGTGATGCGAACGGTGACTTTTATGATCCGTTGCACCACAAATAAAAGCACAAACGTACTGAGAGTAGACGGTGAAGGTCGGATATCTGCAGCTTCAGTGCAACAGTGTTTGAACCGCAAATAAAAAAACTAAAACTGTCTTTGGGAAGAAGCCGTTCGTGAGGCGCAGACGGAGCTCGGTGCTGCACTGTGAAAGGACTCGGTGCCCGTCCACCCACACCAGTCGGAGTATTATGGTATGGCTCATTCACACGGATAGAGAGGCAATTGCACATGCTTTATCTGTTTCTATGGAAACCGCATCTTGAGACGCAGCGTTACACATCTGTAACGGACACACATCTGCATGCAGTGCTCTCTCGCCGTCTGCGTATTTTAATAGACAGATTTGGTGCAGCGGCGCAGTCTGGTGTTTCATCACCAGAGCAGAGCAGTCGACAACATCCAAGCAGCCGGCTTCACAAGATGTGCTCAGGGTTGAACAACTGTGAGACTCTTTATAGAACAAAACAAGCGCAGCGATAACACAAAGCCGCAGGTCATTCTCTACGCTCCGTTTCTTCTGCTTTTAATCCAAGGGTTGCTTTGCGTTTGAAATTCATTTGTATATATTTAGTAGGGGTGGGAATCGCCAGAGATCTCGCGATACGATATTATCGCGATACTTCGATATTATATATATTAGATATTATATATTCGATAGTATTGTGACAACATATATTGCGATTTATTACTTTTTTCAACTTCAAATTATGTCCCCAAAGGAAACATGTTGTATCTGAGTTCTTTCTCTGGTGTCTCCATCTTTGTTTCGACCAACTTCCTACCAATCACGCACGCAGACCCGGCACCTGTGCTGACCTCAGCAGAAAACAACTCAGCACCATCTAGTGGACTGAAAAAACAATTGATTTTATTTTTTTATTTTATTTTTTTTAAATGTTGAATAGTTTATATATAAAAGATCGATACTTGGCGTCCGTGTATCGATATAATATCGCAACGCAAAATATCGCGACACTATGCTGTATCGATTTTTCCCCCCCACCCCTAATATTTAGTAAAGCGAACAGCTCCGTCACTCAGGAGCACTTCAGCGGTGGTTGTGTAACACGGGAGTGAATTAAAGATACTTTAAGGCTGCCAAAGGAAACACTCACCCGGGGAGCTGGTGTGATTGGGAGTCAGGTGTGTATCGGGTCAAAAGGTGACATTTAAGAAAAGGATTTATGAATATACTCTACGTAGATTATATGATGTGTATGCTAATGCCCGCTGAACAGAGAGTGTGTGTGTGTGGGGGAGAGAAGGAGACAGGAAGTGTGTGTGCATAAGTAATGAATGTATTATCACATTATATTTGCTGTGCTAAAGCTTCCCTGCACTCCTGTCCCGCGGGAGGAAACACTACCTTCCTCGTTTAGCTCTGATGTTGGAGAGGAAGGACGCAGGGAAGGAAGGAAGGAGCGAAGGGGGAAGAGACGGACAGACGTCTTAAAAGTACAGAAGAAGTACAAGAGAGGAGTGGGCAAGGAAAGGAAGCAGGCACCAAGGGTCCAGAGAGGGACAGGAAAACGTTGGGAGGAGCAAATCTTTATATCAACGTTCATATCTTTGCTCTTTTTATGTGTGACAACAGTTTAGGCTTTAAATATCACTACTGCTGTTTTTTATCTTTGTTTCCTTCAACAATCAGTCTCTGTTTGTAGCAAGGATTTGTGTTGTGTGTGTGTGTGTGTGTGTGTGTGTGTGTGTGTGTGTGTGCGTTTCCATGGAAAATATTTATGGTGTGTCCACCAGTTGGGCCAATGATCAGTTGTTTATACTGCAGACAAATCATGTTTACGCTGCTAATGCTCTTAAACATAAAAACACACACACACACACACACACACACACACACACACACACACACATGCATGCTCTATTTGGGCTTTTTAATACACGTGTGAAACAAAACAAGCGAAATGTTTGTGGTGTTTGGATTGAAGGACAGCACTGACATGTTCTGCACAGATCCAGATATCTGGCTGATTCTGAGTCAATCAGCTGGATGGTGTATCGTGATAATAGGGCTGATCTATTCAACTCAATTCTACGTTTATACATCATCTACATTATATACAGGAATGTTAAATCTTCACTAATAAGTTGCTGGTGTAGGATTTATAATTTTTTGATTACAAATATAAAACATGTACTCTACTGTATGTATGTGCTGCATTTTGTTTTCCAAAGTGAGGAGAGCAATATTTAAGTCGAGCCTGATTAAAGATTGTGAGGTCCACAGCTCATTACCTAAACACTGGTGTCAGACCGGTGCTGGACCCAAAGCCCAGGTATTGGTGTCGGCATCTGGCCTGAAAGAGTCAGATCTGGTCTCCCACATTAGAACAAAGATGAGGAATATCCTTAATGAATAGCCAATTCTGTAAACATCTGGATTCACACACAAGACATTGACGTACACAGCTGCATTATCATAATGACTTTCTCTGACAGAACTCGGTTGCTCTTAGCAGCGTGCATCCTGTTTCTAGTTGATATGCACGTGTCTTAATGTGTAATAAGCAAATAAGAACACATTTCAGACGGGACTGAAATGTGTTTTCCTCCTCTCTGTTCATGTAAACAGGTAACGGCTCAGTGACACGTGAGCACGTGACTGTATTTACTCCAGTTAATATTAACCCCTGCACTTCCTGTGGGAACCGTGGTTACAGTGTCACGACTGTTTACTGATCACTGTGGGCCGGTGAGCAATAAGCCATGGTGAGATATGGAATCATTTATATTCCCAGAGCCTGGAAACCTTTGAGTCGGTGCTCAGCGTAAACGCTCTCTACAGCTCAGACACTGAGGGGTGGGGGGGGGGGGGGGACACTTCCAGAGTGCTAATTGGTGTCATTAGGTTTTCAATAGGTGCTTGAACAGAATATTGACATTTATAACATATATATAATATGATGTTTAATACTGAAAAGTATGAAACCTTAACATACTAGTCAGCTCCTTCAAGTGGAAGAGTCTGCATGGTCTTCTTACAGTGACAGTAGTCTCTCACACACACACACACACACACACACACACACACACACACACACACCTCTGCCCACTTGGAGCAACGCTGCTCTCACTTGCAGTGCTGCTCTTTCTTTTGCTGAAAGGATGATTAGATTTGCAGATGAGACAGATCGCTTGATTTTATTTTGCTGTAACTTCCCTTAAATTCCCTTTGATTTTGGAGTCTACTTTACTTTATTGTGTTTGTTGAATTTGTGACATATGGCCTTTTGTTTATATATACTTGCACTTCCTCAAAGTACTGTTGACAGTCACAGTATCATAGCTTGTCATGTGCACTTTTAATTAAAATTTTCTGCAAATATTGCCCATTTGTTGACCCTTTTGTGGCATCAAACGCTGCGTACGGTGCGTCCATTATTGATGGTGTTTTATTGACGTTGCATGCTGGACCACAATTGGCTTGAACGCCTTCAGCTCAGATTGACTGCAGCACACTCTTTCTCTAATTGCATTAATTGCGCCTAATAAATTACAATTACAGGCGAAGCCGTGCGCTCCAGCCTCCTCCTCCGTTACCCGCTGACTGTGATCGACATTGTTCCGTGAAGCTCACACACACACACACACTGGATTTGGGGGAGCAAAACCTCGGACTTGTGTGTGTGAGGATGTGCTATGGTTCCCATGGTAACGCGACCTGAAAATATGGAAACAAATTCAATTACTCTTTCTCTCTGTTTTTTTGCCCCTCGACGTTTCTGATCTGCATTGTGTGTCTCTCTCTCTCTCTCTCTCTCTCTCTCTCTCTCTCTCTCTCTCTCGCTCTCTCTCTCTCTCTCTCTCTCTCTCTCTCTCTCTCTCTCTGTCTGACTCTTCGTCGCGGTCCGTCGCCCGGCGCTCGGTAATAGAAGAGATCCGGACTCTTCGGGGGGAAGTTAAGTGCTGCAGATTTAGGCTTTAAATGAAAGAAAGCGGGGGAAAGACACATTCACCAATCTGTCGGGTGTGTGTGTGTGTGTGTGTGTGTGTTTATGTTTGGGCATGGTTGGCTGTGCTCGGGATGAGTGCAGAGGAAGAGGAGTTATTTTACAGCTCAAGGCAATAAGCACAAGATTATGTAGAGCGCGCCAAATCATGGTGTGTGTGTGTGTGCGTGTGTGTGTGTGTGTGTGTGTGAGAGACGAGGCATTGCCGTGTTAGCAATGTAAGTACTGCGAGACTTCTTCCTCCCCTCTTCTCTGTTCTTTCTTCCCTTTTTAACAGTTTCCTTTCACATTCTTTTTCTCCCTCTGCAGTCTCTCCTCTCACTCTTTCTATTATTCCTTCTTGTGTTCTCTCTCTCTCTCTCTCTGTCTCTCTGTTTCTCCCCCTGAGGATCCTCCACTGCTCCGCTGAGCGATCCTCTCAGTGGCCGAATGCAAAGCCTGACAGGAAAGTTTCATGGAGGGGAGACAAATGTCATCTTTTCGTGGCCCGCCGAGTTCACGACTCGGCTGCAGCACAGAGAACAAGATGAGAATGAGCGGCATCGTGCTCCTCAGGGCCCGAGCGGAGCCGCTCGCCGTGTATTGTCGCGCTCAGCATCAGCTCCATTCCGCACTGTCCCGTCCTGCCGCTTCTTTAATAGCTTGTTGTAAATTTGCATTAACTTTCTTTCACTAAATTTGTGTTTGCTAATCGATTCCGGCCAAAAGTCTGCTCGGAATTGGATTTGCGTGTTGTTGTTGTTTTGTTTTTTACACCATCAGCTTCTCGAAAATCAATGAATTTGTTTATGTTTGTGCAGGTTTCAGCAGGGGACTTACTGAAGTAAATGCATGAGTCAGTTAAGGTGCTGCTGTTGCAGAAGTCCTACTTTATACCAGGACTATATACTATATATATATATATATATATATATATATATATATATATATATATATATATATATATATATATATATATATATATATATATATATATTATAATATATATATATATTATAATATATATATATATATATATTATAATATTCAAGGAAACATCAACCCTCATGTTAGACAGCTGACTTCTTCAACTGGAATAAAGACGACGCTAGAACCTGGAACCAGCTGTTGGGGTTAAAATGACGTAACGTTTACCAGATACCAAGGACCAATTCATTCCACGTAATAGTTCATGAGCCCTTACACCCACGACCCATCTGGGTCTGAACGGGCCATTTAGCAAAAATCTGCTTCTTCTTTTGTGCAGCAGCCTTTTGCCCACATGTTGTACCTCACACTGCTGCATGAAGTACTCACTTTATTACTCACGTTATGTACCGATGAGTACTGGTCCAAGCAGTGGAACTAAACGAGGTGGATTCCCACACTGGCTCCTGAGGAAGGGAGTCTCCTGGCATTGTGCACTGCCCTCTGCTTTAGCGTCATTATCCATAAGACTTCTGTTTGTAAGTCTTTTTAGATTAATTAACTGAAATTAGACATTAAATATTATCAACCCCAGTCAAAACATTCCTTTTTTAAAATTATTTTTTAATCTAATTTTTACATAAAAACATTGGCGGAATACCAAACATGTAGCTGATACTACTTTGCTTTATAATATTCCACAGTGATGATCTTCAGCACTAACAGCGTAGAAGTCAGATTAAAAAGAAGCTTTGTATCGCTCCCAGTTACCCGTGAAGGTAATGTGCAGCCATTAGAGGCTGTGAGCAGCCTGCTAGTGAAGCAGGTGAGCTCAAACAGGAGGCTGCCAACAACCACCGCTCACACATGGCCACACACGCATACGCATGGACACGCACACACTCACACTCACTCACACACACACACACACACACACACACACGCACGGACGCACAGAGGGCTCGCAGTGATATACACACATAGAGGTGCACACACACACATTATCGACTGCACATTTTCACACAGATTGTCAGACTCATCGTGACGTGTAAAGGAAACATTTTACCTGAACATGCATGTTCATATCATGTGTAAGTGTATGTGTATGTGTGTGTGTGTGTGTGTGTGCGTGTGTGCGTGTGTGTGTGTGTGTGCGTGTGTGTGCAGCTCATGACTTGGTTTGTGTCCAGATGTCCATATGCTGCCATGCAGGGCATATGGCCATCTGGTGGAAGAGAGAAATACAACCGGTTAGCTTTGACCTGTTCATCCTGCATGTGTAATTCTCATCCAGCTTCACATCGTTGAACTACTTTTCTCTGTCAAAAACAAAACATACGATCCTCCTTTCCAGATGTGTGATATTGCAAAGAGTTTGAATGTTGTGTTTACTTCTAGAATAACTGCGTTTGAAGCACAGACTGTGTGAGAACTGGACGCAGTCGTCGCGACGTCGCCCGTTGGTTCGGTGATTTTGCTGTCGCCATCTTGGCATTTTTGTGACCGTATTTGGAATGTGGAGGAGTGACGTAGAGACGACGTATACGTCTCTGGTAGAGACCTGTCAATCACAGTAGCCCCGCCCTAAAGCATCCCCTGCTTTATGGTCTGTGTGACTCTAAATGGACCATCATGTACTAAATGAACATCACGCTGTATTGAAGAAGACTTGAAACTAGAGATTGAGACATAAACTCATGTTTACAATGTTTACTGAGGGAATAAATCAAGAGACAAGTAGAGTCATTTTCTATAGACTTCTATACAACCAGAGGAGTCGCCCCCTGGTGGACACTAGAGAGAATGCAGCTTTAACACATGAAGCATCGGCTTCACTCTGCAGAATGGCTGATGGGAGACTTGCACCGCCGTGCAAGTGACTCGACTTTATGTACAGTACGTGAGTACAGTAGTTCACGATTCATTTGTTTGCAGTTTAACTAAAAACAGAACTATGTGTACTCCTTGAAACATTCCCTGGAAAATCCCACGTTTCACATATTCAGCTTTACACACTTCTTCATGAACTATCTGATATTTCTCCGCTCTGTCTTTGGATCGCGTCATTAATTTCATTCAGTCTCTTTCTTGTAATCGTCCTTAATGGTTGGCATTTAAATTCATACCTCCCCAGGTAATAGTAGTATCATAGTATTTAATAGTACCTCTCCATCTCTAATGTTCTCCGTGCAGTAACTCCTTTGGCCACCCGCTGCTCAAACGTGTGCTCATGCATAGAATAATATTATAATAATATTCTAGTTGTACGTCTTTCCATTTGGCTGCTACAGTATATCTTGGTTTACATGAGCTGTAACTGTTTTTTTCAAAGTTATGTCTTTTGTTTTGGAACTGTGGAGTTAAATATCTAATCCTAGATACCATCTGCAGTCCTGGTACAGTAGTGCTGTCTGTTCCCTCCCTCCCTCCCTCCCTCCCTCCCTCCCTCCCATACTGGCTCTGTCTCTGCTACATTTGTCAGTGTGTAACCGGGCAAACAGCGAAGCCGTCAGCAGGACTGATCTGTAAACCAGGCCAACGCCGTCCGGAGACCCGAGCCTCTGAAACACTGCTGGACAGATGCAGCAGCTCCGTTTCAATATTTTAACAGTTGACAGGGCTTTGTGTAATAAATGATCCTCTGGAAGTTTAACAGAACACTTTAACAGGATTAATGGATGAACACATTCAGAGAGCGAGAGTGTTTTCCTGTTTGTAAGGAGAGAGCTCTTACATGTAATGCATTACACTCTGGATTATACGTCATGTAGGGGTGAAGTGTTTTTGACATGCAGAGGCGGGGAGAGGAAAGAAAGAGGAGAAAAGAGATGGGAAACGAGAGGGAGGGGATATTTTTTATCCTCTCTCCCTTGACGATATGGAGCGTGAGACGAGTTGAGAGAGAGGAGGAGGAGGAGGAGAGACGATGGGAGGGAGGAATGACTGTGAAAATACAGAGGAAACAATCAGAGAAAAATGTAAACACGGTCGCTGAAATGCAGACAAAAGACACAAAACACTCCACCTTCCTGTCCTGTCCTCTCCTCTCGACTTCTCCTCTCCTCTCGACTTCTCCTCTCCACTCGACTTCTCTTCTCTCCTCTCCGCTCCTCTCCTCTCGACTTCTCCTCTCCTCTCCTCTCGACTTCTCCTCTCCTCTCCTCTCGACTTCTCTCCTCTCCTCTCCACTCCTGTCCTCTCCTGTTTTCTCCTCTCCTCTCCTCTCCTCTCGACTCCTCTCCTCTCTACTCCTCTCCTCTCGACTCCTCTGCTCTCCTCTCCTCTCCTCTCGACTCCTCTCCTCCTCTCCTCCTCTCCTCTCCTCTCCTCTCGACTCCTCTCCTCTCTACTCCTCTCCTCTCCTCTCGACTCCTCTGCTCTCCTCTCCTCTCCTCTCGACTCCTCTCCTCCTCTCCTCTCCTCTCCTCTCGACTTCTCTGGAATCCCAGGACTGCGGTCGGTTACCAAGCAACCAGAATCCTGTCGTAACTGTGTCAGTGGAGACGGAGGGAGAATACCAGCGTGATGAAAGTGGTCCTCCTAATGGCTGTAATCAGTCAGGATGTTTATGTCTGACAGAGTTACACGGTACGCGTGTTGTCTGCAATAACAAAGTACACACAAAGTACACACAAAGTACACACCCAGGCCGACAGGAATGAATTCACACACATCACACACGTCATCCTGTGACATCAGGACTCTGTCTCGTTTCCTTCTGACTTGCCGATAGCCAGTCAGCTCCAAAGCAGTTGGTTGTTAGCGAGGCGTGCTTCTTCGCTCCGGTGATGTCACAGTGATGTCATCAGGGGGTTTCTCAGTTCGGGCTGGAGACTTAATGACAGAAAGCCTTCGTGTGTCGTGACGCCTCAAAGATGTGGGCGCTTACCAGACGGGGAGGGACGAAAATAGAGATGACGTTTAGTGGCATTGTGGGAATTGTAGGATCCGGTGTTTGTTGGAGCTTGAGTCCACAGAGACTTAAAGTCGTGACGTCTCAGCTTCTGCTGTCTGTGAGCGTCAGAGGTTGCATTATTTCTATGAAAGTTGCTCAATGGAACAAATGAAACAAAAAGAGTATAAAATATTGTAAATATTTTCTGGATCTTCCGCATTCTGGGGCCCATAAGGGCGCGGTGGTTTCCTTTAACCTCGCCTCACATGAGCAGAGGAAGGAAAATAACTATTTTACAACTTTCACTCTTTTCTTTTTCAGAGTGTCTGCATTCTCCGTTCACATAGACATTACGCCACTTTATATTCATATTGCAAATAGTAGTTGGCTGCTATATTAATGCTTTGAATTTCCATATTTTGAGCCTTTAAGTAATCTCCTAAAATAGCAATTATTGCATGTCAGCCGGTGCAAATGTGTCTCAATGATGTGTTTTCTGATCATTGTTGGACATAAGTGGATCTCTATGGCTCAGATGCAAAAGTCAGGCCTTTACTACACAGACATTTGTTGTTATTAGTGTCAAATATTGTCAGATGTAGCATTTTGTTAATGAATTTGATGATGAAAATGTAGAAAATCGCCAGAGTTATCCTTTAAGCAAATAGTGATATAAACCTGCCAGTGTGTGACGGTCTGTGTGGAGATTCTAATACATGTAGGTGTGTGTGTGTGTGTGTGTGTGTGTGTGTGTGTGTGTGTGTGTGTGAAACTCTTCTTGTTTTGTCGCACTGGACTGAAGAAGACTGTCGGATGCGTCTCATTGCGCACACACACACCTCCTCAGAGAGGAGGAGAATGTAACTTTATATCATCGATACTGGTAATTGATGTAAAGTTGCTCGGAAAACAGTTCACCATAGAAAAAACACAAAGTGGCGTCAACAAAGGAGATTAAAAAGGCAGTGGAAGTAAGTGGGAGATGAAAGCGCTTGCAGCAGAGACTCCACAGCGGAAAGCAGAGGGAATCCTGGTGCAACTGCGTCACTGCTGCCTCGGCCTCCTCTCCGAGGAGGAGGAGGAGGAGGAGGAGGAGGAGGAGGAGGAGGAGGAGGAGGAGGAGGAGGAGGAGGAGGAGGAGGAGGAGGAGGAGGAGGAGGAGGAGGAGGAGGAGGAGGAGGAGGAGGAGGAGGAGGAGGAGGAGGAGGAGGAGGAGGAGGAGGAGGAGGAGAGATGAAAGAGAGGAGGAGCGAGTTCAGGGACAGGCTGATTTATGAGTTTCTGTTTCTGAATCGTGCCGTCTGCAGGGACCTCGCTGAGATGAGCCAATCTGGGGTTCACACACACACACACACACACACACACACACACACACACACACACACACACACACACACACACACACACACACACAGTATGACACATGCGGCAACTACTCATTCTGTTGGCAAAATCTTTAAAGTTGTGATCACAGCAGGGGGGGGGGGGTAATGTTTGAGGTAATGGTAGAGAGTGTGTGTGTGTGTGTGTGTGTGTGTGTGTGTTTAGTGGCAGATGGTGAAATAAATGAACAATCAAAGCGGCCTGGAGTCTGGGTTGGAGGGACTCCACACTGCCACATCCACAGAGTGAGACGGATCACGAGGAGGAGGACGGAGGAGTTGGTAGAGAGAGAGACGAGAGGAGAGAAAAGAAAAGGGAGGAGAAGACAGAGCAGATTTTGGTTGGAGTTGAGCGGCAGAGGGTAAAGAAGGAGCGGTGAGGGAAGGAGGAGGAACAGACCGGGCTGGTCTGCGGGGCGGCGGCAGCAGAAGGAGAAGCTCAAATGAGTTCCTCTGAGATTTAGTCACCAACGAAGCAGCCAAAGGTGTTTGAGTTTGAGTTATTGGCAAAGAAGGATGTTTCATACGTGAAGTCACGATAAATAGTTTTGAGATTTTAGTGGAATTGAATATTAATAAGGCTAAGAAACCCAAATATTAGATCATCAAAGTAATATAAGAGAAATATGTTGTCTTTCATGTCATTTTATTTCTCTTTTTTCCAACCAGGATAGACGGCGTAATACAATCGACTTGATGACTATTTACTGTCATCAACAGTCATAAATCATTTATCCATCATCGTTCAGGTATAACTAATGTACTTTAACTGTTTTGCAGGACAAAAAAATGCCACAAAATGTTATTGATCAACATGTCGATGAAACATTTATATGGAACTC
This sequence comes from Lycodopsis pacificus, assembly GCA_028022725.1. Classification (NCBI taxonomy): domain Eukaryota; kingdom Metazoa; phylum Chordata; class Actinopteri; order Perciformes; family Zoarcidae; genus Lycodopsis; species Lycodopsis pacificus. The sequence goes on from CM051702.1 coordinate 3,164,608, forward strand.
GCCCACATGGTGTTCACTGCCAAGACTAAATGATCACAACTTACCTGATGGAACAACGTCTCTCTCTACAGCATGCGTCTCCTCATGATATCTTACGTGAAGTTACTCCTCATCGTTTGTTGCGTTTTCCGACAAAAGCCTGGAACACGCGTCAGCTTTTGCGTTCACAGGAAACTCCGTTCGGTGAAGGCAACAAACGTACTTAGTTAGGTCCAGGAACAGATCTGCGTTCGGTCTTTATGCTTCTTCTTTCACGTGGATAACGCATCACATAATAACACAAATCTACGAATTACGACGCATTCTTTTTTTCGTAGAGTGATGAGAGCAGCCTGAAGCGTGACGTCGTGAATGAATGTGTGACGGGGATTTCAGGAGCTCACAACGTAAATCAACTGTTTTATGAGACCAGCTGGTACAAAGTAAGGACGTACAAAGCAGATATGGAAAGGACGAAGGACAACAACTAAAATGAGTCTGCTCATTATAACAGGCAAACACACACACACACACACACACACACACTCTGCTGCCCTGCTGATCGACCTGAGTACAGAGTGTGATTAGGTTATTACATCTGATGGGGTTGAGTTTGCGCTCCTCTAATGAAAGAGGGATGGACCGGATCATGAAAAACTAGGACGGGGGGGGGGGGGGGGGTGGTCAGAGAAATGGATTGCACAAGAGGATGGAAGACAACGTACACAGAGGCGGAGAATTAGATGAAGAGAGGGAGGTTAAAGGCTAAGAGGAGAGATGGAGGGGATAATGTATAGAACTGAAGGGGGGGGGGTTAAAGAGAGTGAGAAGGGGTGAAGGTGAGGGTCAAGGAACCGAGGAAGGAGGGAGGGATGAAAAGGGTGTTGGGGGGAGGAGAAAAGGCAGCGTTAACCTGGTCTTCTGTCGGGTTGATGATGATATTCCTCCACCGCTTTGAGATTGAACGTATTGAACAAATGAATGGATTTATTTGGCCCACCACTAGATGATGTGTGTGTGATATGGTTTGTCTGAGAGAATAACCCCTATATTTTAATTTCATTCCTTTTATTTCCTGCTAATTCTCGGCCATTATGGATTCCTGCTAATTCCCATGGAAAGTTTACACCTTGGCTATTCCCCGGACTTTGGAAACCCGACACATGAAACACATCTCAGTCTGCATCGTCTGCTGCATTGATGATGAGCGTGTGTGGGCAAGTAAGCTGTCTGTGTGGAGAGCAGAACTTTTATACCTGAAGTACAGTAGATGCTTGTATTGGCATACATATATCACACTGTCATGAACTCACTGAACAGCTGTTTACATCCCAGCCTCTTTAAATACAACATGAAGATGAGGATACAGTCGTCTCCTCGCCACTTCTTCTCTCCAATTCATCAACTGAGTTACTCTGAGAGCTCCATTAAGAACCACTTCAATAAATGCACTTCAGTGTTGCAGACGGGTGTTTCTCCTTCTCGTGTGGATGCACAGGTTTGCACAGAGGACCCTGGGAGGATGGAGGAGGGAGAAAAGGGGGAGGGAGGAAGTCATAGCAGGAGGAGATAGAGATACAGGAAACGGGTAAAGAGACAAAAGAACTTTGTTTAATGAAGAGAGCTGCTCTGAATGCTGTGATGGGAGACAACTGGACAATATTTCTGTGTTGTGCTTCAGTGCTCCTTTGTTGTTTCCTCCCTCCCGCCCTCTCTCTCTCTATGTGCACCGGCCTGACAGCTCAGCTGGAGTGGGCTTGACACTGTGCACATGCATTGTGGAGTGGGCATGACCTCTCCAGTGGGCTTGTGTGCATCCGTGTGTGCCAAAGAGGCTGCGCTGGGGAGTTGTTGTTGTTGTTCTTGCATCGGCAGCCACTCGTGGCCATGTTGGACGGTGTAGCGGTGCTCCCGTGCTGCTCCCGTGCTCTTCAACCTCCAAACCATTGTTCAGCCGCTCACAAGCGCTGTGCATCTGTGTGTGTGCGTGCATTCCCTGAGAGAATGTGTGGAAGTGTTATCACAGCCGCTGTAGGTGCGAGACTTTGCTATGACAGCGTGTGGTACGAATTGAACACAAATGCTCGATACTGCATTGTGATGCGTGCGTCTTGTTTACCTCGGATCGTATCGTCGCATATCAGTGCAGCAGATGATGGAGACAAACACTGAGTCACTCGCTGCCCGTCACACAGTCGCAAGCGTAATGGAGGCTCCACATCCCGCTCTTTAGAAAGCTTCCCATCATCCTCCAACACTTCTACTTTACCGCGTGCTTGTGTCTACTCTGCTGCTCTTGCCCTTGAGCGACACACCAAAATGCTCCAGTGGACAGATTTTGTGCCCACTCAAATATCAAATATTGACAGTACCATAAACCGAGTCGATGAAAAGTAGTGTGGCGCTCCGGTCTGGTTGAAGGATGTTTTTTTTGTTTTTTAGGGTCAGCAAATGAAATCTGTAAGAAATGAACGAGGCTGAACTTCCTGCATTTGCTTCACAGTTAAAGCCAAATTGCAGTAGATGAATAGATGAGTACAATAAATGACTCTGCGCCATGAACATCTTTAAATGAATTGAACAATTTTAATTGTTTCTCGATTTGGACTGCTGAGTGTTCCAAGTCAAAATGTTAGTGCAGAGCAGGCGGCGCATTCTCTCTACTGTCCACCAGGGGGCGACTCCTCTGGTTGTATAGAAGTCTATGAGAAAATGGCCCATGTTTATAAAGCACCAAGACAAAGGGCTGTTTTGCCTCTATGTTAGTGTTATTATCATGTTAGTATCGGATTATTAATTCAGATTTTTCCTTTATAATGTCATAATATTGTTTTGTTCAACTAACAAAACATTCTTTCTAAGCTGTGTAATATCCACATGTTATTTTGGATAAATAACCTGAAGAGTATATAAAACATAACAACCCGAGCTTGATTGATCAAACTGGGTGACAAGTCATTTATTGTTGTGGACAGGCGATAAATGGTAATATTAAGTGTCCCCGTTGTTAGCCTGTATTACCCACAATCCATCACATCCAGTGTGACACGGCACAGCCCATTCGATTTGCTCGGAGCGCTGAGGCATAAATCCACCTGAGCGAGCGAGACCAGGACCAATGTACAGTATATTCATAGAGCTTACAGCAACATTACAGACAACATAGCTGTGCTTCTGAATTTGAGCGTGTGTGTGTGTGTGTGTGTGTGTGTGTGTGTGTGTGTGTGTGTGTGTGTGTGTGTGTTCGGCAGAAGCCAAACTAAATTAGAAAAAAAACAAAAACAGGATCTTTGTTGTTTCCCTGTTCATTAAAGACCAGTGCGTCCGCTGAGCTCGCTTTGCAGCGACAGCCTGGCTTGACTTTGAGGACTTATGCGTGAATGATTGTGTGTTGCAATGCACACATACATCTGTGTGAGTGTGTGTGTGTGTGTGTGAGAGAGAGAGCTGAAGACAGAAGGGGGCTCAGGAGGTGTTGACTGTGGAGATTAACGAGGAATTAGAGAAAGCAGAGCGCATGGGGGCGCAGAGCGCCACGAGAGAGAGACTTCTGAATATTCAAATCGCTCATTTTAATTCTGCCGCAGATTACTGAATCTTTCATCTCTGAAGGATCGACCTTACTACCCATGACCGCGCGCGCGCGTGTGTGTGTGTGCGCGTGTGTGTGTGTGTGTGTGTTGTATGGGGACAGACTGGCCCAAGGCATTTTCTATGTGATTGAAGATGTTTCCTCTCTCTCTCTGTACTCACAACAACACCACTGTAACAATGTTATCGAGGATGTTCCTCCGAGGGCACAGCACATGTTTCACAGCTGAATGCACGTTTAACTCATTTGTACGCCGGGGTTCATGCGTCACGAGCCTCCGAGCTGCTTTAGAATGACTGAGTCACCGTGTGACTGTGTGACCGTGGCCTCTGGACTGGACTGCCCCTGCAACGAGCATGACACAAGCCCCCCCCCTCCAAAGTGCTGTGCCCCTTGTTTACTTCTCCCTCTCCTTCTGTGTAAATGCGCCTCCAGAGCATAAGCGGCGCTCTTCCTGCCTCCCACAGTAGCGTGAACATGCAGCTGCTGCAGACTCTATCTTCTCCAGGAATACAGCAGACGCCGCTTCCCCCGATGTGCAATATTAGCACGTCAAATCTGTGAGAAGCAGGCGATGTGGACATAAGCAGCGGGGGAAGAAGTACATTGTGAAAGTATTCTCAGCTAAATGTACATAAAGTACTCGCTGTGCAGTACAATGTTCCCCGTCAGTGTTTTACGATTCCTTTGATGCATTCATGTTGCTCCAGCATTAACCTGTATGTTGCATTTCCACTGCTCCGGATGTTTGCGCTCTGTGAGTTGAACTCCTTTATGGACTGTCGGATGGTTTCTAGGAACGCATCACATGACGTGTTTGTAGCGTTGCTGCCCTGTGAGAACTTTTCACGAGCTCTGAAGTAAAGACGCTTTCAAATAGTTCAGCCGCTCTACACAGTCCAGCCATTGGTTTATCACAAACATCTGGAGATGCGTGCTTTTCACTGGACAGGAAGGGGATGAAGACATGTCAGGAAGAAAGAACCAATTGTAGTGGAGTAAGAAGAACAATATATGTCTCTGAGTTGTAGAGAAACACAATATGGAAATACTCAAGTACAGACCAAATACCTCAAATGTGTACTTCATTCCGGTACTTGAGTTCATGTATGCACTTGGTTACATTCTGCATGTATAAGTCACCTTTAATGCTCAGAGGTGCATTGCAGGCCACAGCAGCCATGGTCTGCGTATATAACAGCGGAGTACTTCTGAGCTTTCATTGGTCGACATATCTCACGTTTGAGGGGATCCAGATCTTGACCTTCCCTGCCGGTGCACAGAGGGAAGCTGTTGTCAGCAGGGAGAACAGAGACACGGTATGTAGGCAGAGTGCATTGCACACTTGTCCGGTTTGGTTCATGAAGCGGTGCGACGGGTGAGGCTCTCAGATGTGCATGTGGGCTGTCACACGACGGTGTGTTGGCGGCAGCAGAGCGAAGATAATAGGCTATTATATTACATTTTTCTTCTGAAATGCATTCGCAGAAAAGTGTGTTTGTCTTTGCTGTTGTTATTCCCCGTTCAGAAGTTCTCTTAGAATGAACAAGGACATAAAGAGTTGATGGTGGTTTCTCCTGTTGTCCACAGCTGATGTGACAAATAGCCTCAAACGCACTCATCCGTATCCTGATGGTTGAATCAACATCTGCTGTTAAACCCACACACGTCTGTGTTCAGACACACGTTCACATGAGCCTCATTACCCTGAGCACTGTGTGCAGCACTCATCTGGCATTTGCTCATGTTGAACGTATTTAGTCTTGATTGCTTTTTAATTGATCTTTAATCTTTGAACACAACATTTACTGACAGAAGAGATGCATTTCATCTATTTCATATGTATGAATAACATCTGTTATTCATTTTTTTAAATGTTGACTGACACATTTTACAACAAAAACTTCAATTAGCCCTGTTTTTATACATGTTGAATTCGATTTTTGAATGTGCAGTTGCGTGGTATTGTACAACAGACAGTACAAGAGGAGCGAGTGTGTTTTCAGGCCGTCCGTCTGCGCGGTCCATTCTCGTTAACGCGATATCTCAGGAGTGACATGAATGTCTTCGTATTTGGCTCAAACTTCCACATGAACTCAAGTACCGATCAAAAGGAAGGTGACTTCTCCCCAGGAGCACAGTCTCTTGGTTTCCCTGGTGTGGACGTGTTTAGTGTAACAAGTGAAAGATGAAGACAGTGTGCTGGGCACCATCGTCTCCTTGTGACATCTATGCAAAATATTGACTGGAAAAACCTGTCGCGTCGGATAAATTCAAGATTATAGTCTTTACTCTTATCAGCCACTGGAGGAAAAAAAAGTTTTTGGTCAGAATTTTCCGCTGATACAAACTTCTGTCTCTGCCCCTGATCACAGCAGAGAGGTCCGATTATCCTCGTATATATGTGTGTGTGTGTGTGTGTGTGTGTGTGTGTGCGTGCATGCGTGCGCGCGGCATAAATTTAACATAATCTCGCTCCGAGTCCAACAAGGATAAAGAAAGGACAACACGAGCAGGAGGGAATCTACACACGATTACTCTCGAGTGCTCTTTCAGTCCGCTCAGTAGGGGACATCTGACACTGCTATACCCATGATACAAGAAAGTAGCACTCGCAAGGATACGTCTTGAGACTCGCCAACAGATGAGCATGAGTCTGCATCTGGGATTATAAAGAACCCCCCGTTGCTGTGATCGACGTCCTTTCTCTTGCATTTTCATTGATCGTGTGAGAACATCATTGTGATCATTGTGAGAACATGATGCCACAGGATGCACAGCAGACATGGAGCCATTACCATGTTCATCTGTGGAACAGGGAAAATGCCTGTAAACAGATTAACAGCCAGTCCCACCGGCTCATGTCTGGACCCATTATGTCCATTAGAATCGCACAAAACCTCCTTTTGGCATCCGGTTGTCTCACATGCTCTCATGCTGAATGATGGTTGATCTTTCTCCAGGATTGGAGCCCTTCTTATGCACACTTACAGTATATATCACGCTATGTCGTTGTGATGGGCTGGCCTGTGTGGCTTGCAGCTGATCATGCCCGCACCTGTGGTCGGCATTGGAACAGCAACACAATCTAAAAGCATGCCGAGGACATTTTGTTTCCGTTTTCAACATCACGTTGTTGTTGCAGTCGTTGTTTGTCCTCTGAAGTTCATGACGTCTCTGGCCTGGAACGAACAGTCCTCTCTGTAAACAACACGTTACGTCCCATGTGCTTTGGCCTTAACCTCTCCCTGCACGTGGTTCGAGCACGTGTCCATGCTGGTCATCCTGCTCAACTGCGTCACTCTGGGGATGTTCCAGCCCTGTGAAGACGTCACCTGTCAGTCCGAGTGGTGCCGCATCCTACAGGTCAGTGTGACGGCCTAACATGTGTTATTGTTGGAATGCTGTTAAGCATTCCAACTATTGTTCTTCGAATCTTTATTCCACTATTTCTTCCGTCCCCCTTTTTTTGAAACTCTTCTTCTCCTTCATATTTTAAGCTACAGAAACCGTTCAACTATCAAAATGTTCAGCTCTTTCAGCAGAGGGGTGCTATATCTCTTCATATTTCTAACCTTTAAACTTTTTGAATTATTAAGCTTTTAGCAACTTTTTTTTGAATGGGTTTCTATGGAGAAGATTTTCAAATCCTCTTAAACTGCTTCAACTTTCAAATCCTTCAACTTTCAGCTGCAGACACCATTTCAGAGACTGTTCAAATATCAAAATGTTCAGCTCTTTCAGGAGAGGTGTGATATGACTTTTCATATTTGTAATCTTTAAACTTTTTGAATTATTAAGCTTTTTGCAATTTGTTTTTGAATTGGATATCTATTTTCAGCAATGTTTTTGCGATTCATTTCAGTTTTCAGCATTCCAACGCATTTTCAGCAGGAAATGCTTTTTCTAGTATTACAATGTTATCTTACATATCACATATTCATATAATGAGTTTCCATTGGCATGAGGAACGGTGTTCATTACCTTGGTGTGACATGTTCTTCCACATCAGCACCTTTCACTGTCAGTCGTGTTCCATGTTTTGATTTTGATGTCGTCAGCTGTGTCAGCGATTAATTCAAAGGCGACATCACTGAATGTAACGGACATACAGGACTATTTTATGAGATGAAATGTGTCTCTTGCACCAGAGATTGATTTCACATTCTGAGTTGAGCAACAACAACAACAAGAGCAATTTGTAAACAAATGGAAATGAGAATTTCTTTCATTCGTTCTTCTCGTCTCGTTTGTTCCAACATGCTCGTCCTGTCGAGCGATGTTGATTCTCGGCGCAGTGAGACGTGCTCATTATATTCAAACGCAGACCTTCTTCCTCTTTCTTCTTTGCCGTAGTAGATGTCTAATTAATTGAGACACAGCCATAACCACGCTAAGCCAGAGCTATTCCCTGCTGGGATGAGACTAACTCATGGAGGCAAGAATTTCATCCCGACAACCTCCACTGGCTCTTCCACAGCTCCTCTCGGCATGTGATGAGGGAACTTTCTCCAGCAGCCGACCTTATTCTGTCGACGAGCAGTGAACATCCTCCGTGTGTTTGTCTTCCTCTCCGTGTCTCTTCAGGTATTGGACGACTGCATCTTTGCCTTCTTTGCTGTGGAAATGGTCATCAAGATGGTGGCCCTGGGAATTTTTGGCCCCAATTGTTACCTTGGCGACAAGTGGAACCAGCTTGACTTCGTCATCGTCATGGCAGGGTCGGTGTCCCGAAACGCCTTTGTTTGTTTTGCTCTTACCCACAAATTGCTCCATTTTCATCCTGAGACGATGGCAGTCTGCTTAGAATAAAAATGACCACACAAAGAGGCTGTTACTCACAGTAAAGATGGCTGCCCACAGCTCACGCATGATGCAGGTGGATGTTTTAACGCCTGCGGGTGTGTTGTGCATCATTTCAGTCTCTGTTTTCACCCCATCAGGTTACAGTTTTCACCGACTCTAAAAATGTGAATATTTCTGCATACTGGGGTCCCTGAACACTCTCTGAATGGCATAAATTGACCGGAGAGCCGAGACTCTTGTGGCTCCAATGAGCCCAATTCTATCATGTGTGTTGCTGTTAATCTCCATATTAGGCATTTCACGTAAAGCCACCATTTTCTTTAAATACTTGACGTCACTGTATATAATGACTATGTACGTTGAGGCGAGGGCAGGACCCAATCAGCAGCAAGACATTCCTTTAGATGCTCCCACGCTCTGAGGACCGAGCCGATGTGACCACACACACACACACACACACTCACACACACACTCTCCTCACACAGCCGGCACACTCACAGGCCAGAGTACAAGAAACGAACACAATCAAGGCCACAGCTGTCCCTCTCTGCCTTCTTGTCACATTCATGTGCAACGTGCACCGTACAGAGGGAAACCAGCGCTTGACTCCATGTAATTAAATGTCATGCGTGCAGTAATTATGTGGGTAGAGGCATTATGATGTTTTTGGTATTCTTAGATTGCTTGTTGTTGCTTTGGGTCAATATGTCTGCGTGTGTGTGTGTGAAGTGAAACTCTCTCTGGCCGTGTCTTCAGGGTGATGGAGTATTCTCTGGATGGCCATAATGCCAGTCTGTCTGCCATCCGAACCGTCCGAGTGCTCCGGCCTCTGAGGGCCATCAACAGAGTACCAAGTAAGTCCGTGTTCAAACCTTTGCAGGGAGGCTTTTTCACAGGGCCGACCTGATTGGTTGCCGTCCTTGATTTGCAAATAAGCACAATTTGCACAACCTGACTGTCTTTTTTTAAAGTAGCGTGTCTATACTCACCAATACTAAATTATGAAAATGTTTTTTTAAATTTTTTTTTTGTCAACTCTGCATAATTATCTGCTGCAGAGTGCTTCTTTTTCAAAAACTGACATTATATTATTGTAATATAATGTAATAATTGTTCATATTCACATATCAAAGGTTGTTACTTATGTACATTTTACATCATATTACATGTATTGTTTTTTACCCGATCCTACACAGGTATATGTGTAATCGCGGTGATGCGGTGATGCTGTGATGCTGTGATGCGGTGCATTCTCATGTTATCATTCAACGAGTTTGCACCGAGCGCTACGAAAGCAAAACCACATAAAAAAAGAAGTAGAATATTTTGGTGTCTGTGTTCTCACCACTTACTGGTGAGTCGAGCGATGATCCGGGACTTGATGTCTCTCTTAAATCTCACTTCCAGAGGTGGTACCGCTCCAGTGCCGAGTCAGAACTTGCACATAGTTTGTCATTTTCCTAAAAGCTCTGTGACAGAGGTGGCCGTGAATCTACAGCCAAAGAGGATCACGAGACAACAATGTCATAACAACGCAGACCATTATTAACCAGCGTACGCGAGGCATGCAGCCAAGTGTTTTCCTCGCACTCAACTGTTTCAGTCTGATGTCATCCTGCACGAAATAAAATCAGGATCATTCGGGTTATGGATGCCTGCTCGTTGTCTGGCTGCAACAAGCTAAAAGACAGAAACTCTGTGTGTGTGTGTGTGTGTGTGTGTGTGTGTGTGTGTGTGTGTGTGTGTGTGTGTGTGTGTGTGTGTGTGTGTGTGTGTGTGTGTGTGTGTGTGTGTGTGTGCGAGAATGATGACCCCGCTTCCCGATAATAACCCAGCTGTTCGGATGTGACAGTGTGAGTCTCCCACGTAATTGATGACGTTGTACATTTGTACAAGCGTGTGTGTGTGAGTGTGTTTGCGTACTGCAAATAAACCCAAACACATTCATAAAGCATGGCAGGTTGTCTGCCTCTCTCGAGCTATCGTCACACACACACACACACACGCGTTCACCGTGTTCTACCTCAGTGAGGACTTATATTCAACGTTAACCGCATCGCTAAGCTAACAGTAGGCCCCGAGAAACAGCCTTTACAGCCTCGGACAAGGTGAAGTGAATCTTGTATTATTGTAACAAGTTTCCAGTCGCTCCCTGAAGGGTCTGACACAGGGAGGGAAGGAGGGAAGAAGGAGGGAGGGAAGGAGGGAAGAAGGAGGGAGGGAAGAAGGAGGGAGAGAAGCACGATGAGAGATATCACTTGGGGCTGGAAGCTCAAGGTTGGTGGAGACACAAACAGACTCATATACTCACAGGTACACACAACCAGAGACGGGATGAACGCTTTCCTCTCTCTCGTTCATCTCTTTCACTCTCCCATCTAATCTTTTCTTTTATTTGTCGGGTGGCCGGGTGTTTGTGGGTGCGAGCCAGCCGGGCTAACGTTGTGTTCCTCTCGCCACTTAGCGTCTCTGTTTGTCTCTCATCGTTCTGCGATCACTCCGTCTCTCTGTTTGTCTTTCTGCCTGAGTGGATGGGAGGTATCTATTGTTAGACACATGTTGAATGTGTTTTGTTTCCTGCTGTAGCCTCGATACGGCGAGCAGGACTCTCTGCGCTCTGTATTTGTGGCAAACGCAACGACCGGCGCAACTATCGCTTCGTCCGTTTGTTCTTTCCCTCACCTTGAAATCTGCTTTACGGATCACAAAACACAAGTTTATTCAAATGAGACGACACAAAGTCAGTTGGTATTCTGTCACTTTACTGCCAGTCTGGTCATTTTAAGCTAATGCTAAATATCCTCATGACACATCTCTGCTATTGTTATTATTTTCTGCTATAACTGAATTCGATTCCTGGCCGGTGCGGTTGGGAGCAGATTGTGAGAAGCAGTTACTTCATCATCGTCGTTGGTCTGTCTACCGACGGCAATGAGTTCCAATGAAGATATTAAATTAGATCTAATCTAAGAAGCCACTTTTCTGACTTTATTAAAAGATCTCCTCGTAGATTAAGGCCTAAATCCACAGTCCTGCTTCTTTCGTCTCCTCTTAATGACATCACAACCCAACACTTCCTACAGGCTCAAATAATGTGCATTGCCTGATCGCCCGTGTCATGACTCTGATTCAAACGCTCCCATCGAGTCTGCTGCTAGTGCACCAATACATTGCGTTCGTTTAATTAAACCTACCAGAGTGCATTGTAACTTAGGAGACGATCTAGTTTTTAAATCACTGTGTCGTTCTAAGCAGTGATCACATCGTCCCCAGAATGGTGTATGGAGCATCCATTAGTATTCAGCTAAGAGGGTGTCTGTGCTGGGAGACGTGTAGAGGAGTAGGTTTCTATAGTAAAGCATCTGTTCACTGTTTACTCCGTGTGTGCACGTGTTGTATTCAGTAGTTCACAGCAATGCTCTGGTGTCTCACGCACAGAGGCTGCTGCTGTTGTTCAGCGTGAGGACGAGCGACCCGTGTGGGGGTGTAAGGTTTCCTCCTGTGACCGGTCGGTGTAACCTCTGTTTTGTTTTGATGAGACGATGATTTAAACTGGACGTTTCATCGATACTCTGGTTTCTCTTCCATCCCACCGCCGTGACCTTTTCTCTTTAGAGCTCTGACAGGTTGACCCTCACCTGCCTGGCCGTCACATCATCTCACATGCAGCCGACCTGGGATCGGTCACTCGTTACGGATGGATAGATGCATGATTGATGGATTCATTTAGAGGAGACTTTGACTTATTTCCACTGTCCCATGTACACGGTGGAGACCAAAGCAAGAACCCAGCTCAGGGGATTTCATGCCGTGTCGAAAATATCTTCTCGACAACAACTTTGTGTCTGATGAAAGCACAGAGAAGCACACACGGATACACACAAATAAGAGAACGCACGCTGAACGCTGATGAGTCATTCCCTCCGAGTGGGACAGTTAGTATTTCACAGAGTAACTAACGAGATGCTTCACTGTCAGGACACTTTCTATACTTGGAAACAAGACGTTCAGATATCATTCATTTTCTTTCCAGTATTACTTTAAGTTCTCCACCGGTCTTTGTTATTGCAAATATACTGTAATATCGTCCTTCACGACATTTCAACCTCTAAAATGAGTCGAATTATAAATTTAGCTCTAAATTATCTCGACTAAAGAAAATCTATAACGCACACAATTTGCTCATCTGTGCTTCCAACATATATTAACAATTAATGATAATCTTCTGGACAATTGTATGAGTTTGATTTCACTCAGACGTAGTTTAAATTAATTTAATATTGATAATATTTACGACAATATTTAGCGTCTGGCACAAAATTCAACGAGGAAGCTGGTGAGTTAAAGGTGGTAATCTTGTGAAACTAGCGAGACTAGTTATATAACCGAACACCCAGCCCAGTGTTGCCAACGCTTTACCAGTGAAAGTCGAGCGGCTCTACATGAAGGCATGTGGGTTGATTTTTTTGTCAGAGCGTCTGATTCGTTGATTGCTGTCGGGATGTAATCAGAGTGTCAACAAATTGAATGAAAAAGTATATTTGTGAAGAAGAAAACCATCCTGATCACTGAAAGCTCCCAAAACAAGGAGCTTTAAATGTGTTTATCAGAGCTGCTGTCGACGTCAGCAGCGACACTATGCAAGCACCGGACTGTAAGTGTGGTCATTGTGAAAAGGCCGATATACGTATATGTGAAAGGGACCTCGGGGACAAGATCGCTGACTCGGCTGACGCTAAAGACATCCGACAGCTGGAGATGGATGCAGAACACGCGTGGTTAGATAATACGAGCCGCAAGGAAGCCGCGAGTTCAAATCCCGGAGGATGAAATAACGTCAAACTGTCACCGTGGGTATTGTCGTCGCTTGTAATTGTGTTGGCTGTGGGGATGGGTTTGAGGGTTCCAAGCTCACACGATCAATGGAGGTTGTCAGCGTTTGTAGCAAAAGTCTATTTAATGCAAAACTCTACTGTCATGTGTGTGAACTCTAAACAACGTGATCATTTCTGGTGCCGTCTTTATTTCTTTTGTGTCCACTCTGTAGGCATGCGGATCTTGGTGACACTGCTGTTGGACACGCTGCCCATGCTGGGAAACGTCCTCCTCCTCTGCTTCTTTGTCTTCTTCATCTTCGGCATTGTGGGAGTCCAGCTGTGGGCGGGACTACTGCGCAACCGCTGCTTCATGGAAGAGGACGTCGCGGGAGAGGACATCAGGACGTAAGGAATTCTTCTAGTCAGACAGCATTTGCATTTTCCTTCTTACCTTCTGAGCTGGAAGTAGCACAGATGGTCCCAGGGTTCCTCTTCAGGACCGTGGTGATCTCTAGACTGAATCAGTGACGCAGGAAACTCAGATGAGTGAACAACTCCTTCAGTAGCCTCAGAAGTTTGGATACATTTTTAATTTCCCACTAAACAGAAGAAGTCTACCCGCCCTGTTTTCAGTGCTGTTCTCACATCCATGCGGTGACCTGCACGGCCTCCAGCCAGCACACACGGGCTCTTCAAACATGCTCAGATCACTCAACTCAAACACGAACCTTCCCGTTTTCTGCGCCTTTCATTTCTCCTTCTGTTGTCTTCCTTCCTCCTCTTCCTCCTCTTCCTCCCTCGGCCTCTCTCGGTAGATTGTGTTGAGTTGTCACATGGTGTATCAGTCAGCTGTTGCCTGGAGCAAAAACACAGAAATTGTAACTTGTTAAGAGTACGCTGACTGCATCGCAGCCCCAGGACGTAAACCACCTTATGGCCATAATGATGCTAATAATAATAATAAACTCTTTCATACAGGGGTAGTAGTTAAAGTGCAGAATGAATCAAAACAAACCGATTAAAACATTCTAATACTGCAAGATACAAGCAATCACTAAAACACAGGAAGGCATAAGAACAATAAAACATAGAAGATTAAAGTTACAGGCAACGCTGAGCAAATACATTTTCAATTGTCGTTTAAAAGTGTTCACAGCGCTCGCATCTTTTATAGCCTTGGGTAGGCAATTCTATTGGCCGATAAATAAAAGAGGCTTAGCTGCCGATTTTCTGATTCGTGTGATAGTTTGTATTAAAAAAAACATCAGCAGAGGATGTAAGAGACCGTGCTTATATTATAGATTATGAAACGACTGCTGGAAATAAAGGCATGAACACGTGTTTCGGGCGTCTGGTTGGGAAAGGAACCATCGCGGCGTTTCTTAGATGAAAGAAAGCTGCAGGACGAACACGCAGGGAGAGAGATGTGGATGTTGTCTCAGCTCCATGTTATTTAATATCTGTGCAGTGAACTTGCAGATAAATTAGAGCGATTCAACACCAGTTCTACAACTCCTCCATGAAGAAATGAAGCCGCTCTTTGCAGACGATGTGGCTCTAAGATGAGTCAAAGTAAAGCCTGAATATATTACACGTGAAAACGATGATATTACAGGAAAACAGGAAATGTCTACGCAGAAAGAAACTACTTCTGTAACGAAGTCCCAAAGAGATTTAAAATCTGTACATAATGAGAGAATGTTGAATTACATGGTGACTGACACAAAACAGAGGAAAGACGTTGACGCGGGCCGACACAGAAAGATGAAGCTGCACTAGTTCTCCACTGCACACATCATGACAACATGAGATGAACCTGTGCTCCCCGGTGTGTCTTATCTCGTGATGAATAAGATCAGATCTCATCCACGACGAGAGAAGAGCTACAGACAAACCACCACCATCTCCACAGGACACACACACACACACACACACACAGAAAACAGAAGATCAGAGTCGACCAATCTAGCTGTGGGGACGAAAGTAAAGCGACGCAGCAGAGAAAGAGGAAACCGCTTCAGTGTCACGTCGACGTCCCTGAACTCCTTCTGTGTTGATGTGATGGTACAAATTGTACCAGAGTTGATGTTGCTGAGTCCTTCCTGTGAGAGAGACGGAACGAGAACAGCGGCTCGGCGCTTCACAGCCGAGGCTGCTGTGTTTCCTCCGTCTGACCTCCAACAGGAGGCACGAGCTCAAGTCTTTACTGAAGTACAATTTTGAGGTACTTGTATTCCACTTCAGTATTTCCATCCTGTGCTCCGGCATCTCTGAGGGGAACATTGTACTTTTGACTTCACTCCATTTATCTGATCTCTTCGGTAACTTTACTGATTCTGATTAGTGACGCAAAATATAATCTCCACATTAACTGTGATGTATCGTTTTAGGTTTAATCGAGAGCTGATCCCCAGGGGGACATTTCACAAGCTACCCGGCAGTAAAGTAATTAAGATGAGCTTTACAGTTAGGAACTACAACATTAAAGTGCTGTACACATTAATGCAGTGATTAGATCAGATTAGATCAGATTAGATTAGATTAGATTAGATCAGATTAGATTAGATTAGATCAGATTAGATTGACTTTATTCTCCGCCTCAGGGGAGATTGGTCTTTGGCTTCTCCCAAGTACAGCAAAGGTACACACAATACACATAACACACACCAGTAACAGCATACAAATATACAGGAAACAATATACAGTCGTGCAGGAAGCAGCCACCTCTACAACTCAGCCGCTGCTTGCGGGCCGACAGCTTGGTGAGTTTCATTTAGTTTTCCGGCAAGATTGTATAAAATGTCGTATCCAATGACTTGGAGCCGGTTGCCTGCTTTGTGATGAGAAAAGTGTTTTTTGCGGGAGCTACTTGTGGGTCGTATTCATTCAATCACGCAATCCAGCTGTGGTGGTTGAAGGCACACCTGGCAGATATCTGCCCTCTGCTGAGTGCAGCTTTTCTAGTTCCATTCTCCAGCTACAGAGCAGCAGACGGTTCATCTACGCCAGCACTCGGATGTTCAATGGGATTCACGATGAGTGTAAATCCCTGCTTGAGACGCTGTGGAAGAAGAGAACACAGTGTCAGCGTGGATACAGCGTGAGAATGGAGTGGGAGGAGGAGTTGGTCGTCGCTGGAGGCGTCGTGTGGCAAATTCAAAGATAACGTCTGTGATTGGACGTGTGTAATGAGCTCAATGATGCATCCACTCACATCGAGTACACTGCTTGCTAAGATCTAATCCCGGTTCCTATGTGGGAGCTCACCTTAAATAGCACAAAGGATGATCTGATCCTACTTATTGGTGAAAGGCACAATAGGAAAAACAGTTTGGTATTTTCTGAGTTGGCAGAATGTTTTTTTATCCGTCGCAGTCAATGTCGGGGGAAGGATTTCTATACAAGCACCTTTAACCCTTTAGATAGAGACGAACCCGACTCACAAATGACATATTCTGTATGTTCAGTTCCTCCTGGATATAGAACGTGTAGCAAAAACAAACAAACAAACAAACAACAACAAACGAGTATCGGTAATTGTCGTCTGTATTTATTGTTTTTCCATCCAGAAAGTACAACTTGTCCATGAGTCCTTACTACATGTCGGAGGAAGGTGAAGACAGCCCGTTCATCTGCTCGGCTCCCCGCGAGAACGGGATGCTGCGCTGCCACGACGTGCCGGCCCAAGTGGAGGGCGGAGCCAACTGCTCGCTGGCCGCTCCGCTCCAAAGGTCGGCTCTGATCGGAGCGGCCAGCGTTAACGGCTGCGTCAACTGGAACCGGTACTACAGCGTGTGCCGGCCCGGCGAATTCAACCCTCACAAGGGAGCTGTCAACTTTGACAATATCGGCTACGCCTGGATAGCCATATTCCAGGTAAGAAGGGCTAAATGTGCAGAATTAAAAAACAGGAAGCTCACAATGTCTCTCACATTTTCTTTTAGTGAGTGACATTTTGTTACATTCAGGCAGAAAATTGTGCAAAACAAGTTAACGCTAATAGAGGGCGTGGGTTGTGACTGTTGTTTTAGCAGAACACAATATGTCTGACTCGACTGTAAGAGTTTTAATGGGTGTGGACGTCCCATTGGACTTGTACTGGAAGCAAGATGAGCTTTACTGCATGCATCAACTGACGGTTTTACCGACAACAGAGTGAGAAAGCCAGCTACGATTATATTCTATGGCAAACACAAAATCCGTTATCAGTCAAAAACAACATCTAAAAGTCACCTTTTTATAAATCCCTCCATCATCCCATCAGAGGGCATGCACCGTGACCAGAACACCTTCCCCCCCCCCCCCACACAAAATGTCTTGTTTCCTCCTGCTGATTCCAGCTCCCCGGGGAAACCGCGACTGGCTTTTCCTCATCGCCGTCTTTGCGCTAACACTGTCTGTGCTGTCGTGATATGAATTCCCCTGTAATAGATCTGTCCAGCAGCCGCTGAGAGAGCTGCCACTGTGTCTAATAGACTTTGACTTGCACAACAGGACTTTCTCAAAGAGAGTCTTACCTTCAAATTACCCCAAACAGAGCAAATACTGAGGATACACACACACACACACACACACACACACACACACACATTGACATTTTAATACCTGTGAGGTACTCACAGATTCCCTGTGTGTGTGTGTGTGTGTGTGTGTGTGTGTGGTCTCAGCTCGCAGTTAGAGGCTGAAGAGATTTTCTTTTCCGATGGTTTAGCAAGCATCACTTTGAGTCTTAGATGAGCTTAGTTTTTTTGAGCCAGGTATTTGACGATATGTGCATTTAACGAAGTAAAGTAAGAGGTAGATGCAAATGATTGGGTTCAGTCGGCAGATACCGATCTGTCTCGGCAGGCAGGCGGTGCTGCTTCTTGCATCCTGGGATGTGGTGGTGTAAAACGAGCAGCTGGGGTTTGTGTCTCCTGGTTCTGATGGGCTGTGTGTTGAGACATTTTTAAAAGGTCTATATTGCATGTCAATTACACTGCATACAACATTAACATGAAATATTTGGATTCAATGTTGTTATTTCTCAATAAAGGAAATTAATAATACGGACTATTTGTTGACGAGCGGATGGAAACGAGAAAATAAATAGAGAGTGAAAGAACGAAAATGAGAGAAAAATCAAAGTGAAAAATCAAAGTGATTGGGATGCAAACAGAGGGAGGAGGGTAGAGAGCTGAAGTGAAGGAGACGTCTGTTGAATGTTAAATGAGTTGCTTAGCTTGTTATCCCAGTCCCCGGCCTTATTCCCCCATCTGTAAATATAAAGAGCATGAATTATACATTTCAGCGCCGGGTTCTGAAAACATTTCAGCCTGTGGTTCCAGATTGAGTTAATTGAGGGTTACCCTGGGACTCCTGCACAGAACAACAAGCTGTTAGGAAGTCACGTCGGATGCGCGTCACGGCCGAGCCTGGGCTCGATCGGGTCCCTGCAGGTGTGTGATAACAATGGATTTTACGGGAGGACGTCACTCAAACCGGTCCTGACCCACGGTTTCAGAACCAGGTAATGGACCGACCTGTGACAGCAGCGTAAGGAGAGCTGAGAGTGAGGGAGCCGTAGAAATAAGAGTGTAGAGGTGAGAAAGAAGGGATCATAATAATAATAATAACTTTATTTATATAGCACCTTTAAAAACAGAGTTTACAAAGTGCTGTGACAGACAAACCAGCAAAATCAAGGCAATAAAACAACAAAGGCCCAACAAAGCAAAATAAAACCGTACAACAGATGAAACAATAAAACCAATCAACACGATATAAATAAATAAAATAAATAAAATAAATAATATAAATAATATAAATAATATAAAATATATAACAAATATAAAATATATAACAAATATAAAATAGTGTAATAAAAATAATTGTGTAAAATAAAATGGTGTAATAAAAATAATTTTGTAAAATAAAATAATAATATCAATAATAAAATAAAGCGGTAAAGCGACTGCATCACATGAAAGCCAGTCTGAAATGGGCTTTAAGAAGTGATTTAAAAAGGCTGACGCATGAAGCGGTGGAGGAGTGAGTGAGTAGGAGAGTGAAGGCATCTCAGGGTTACTAGGCCAATGTTTCCATCAACCCACAGGTTAATGACTATTGACCCCCTACACACACATTTGTTCTGCAAGACGGTCCACAGGGTTCAATAACAATGTGTTGATTAATTGATTCACCAGCGACGGATGTCAGTAGCGTAGTATGTCATTCGTGTTATTTGCAGGACTCGATGCTCTGCTAGCTATCGCTGATCTACAAGGTGTGTCCGGAGCAAACGGTTGATGGTGGGCTGGGGGGGGGCAGTTAGTGATGTGTTCAGGTTCATCGCATTTGTGTCCTCTCTTAAATCAGACCCAAGGTCAGCTGAGGATCCTGTCTGTCCTGCGATGCGCACAGCATCATTGACCTTTTCAACATAGCTAGAGACCAGATGAAGATGTACAGTACCACGCTGCTCAAGACTCGTTGGTCCTTTCTGCCATTTTTATAAAAAAAGGAAGATATTATGTACTTTTATTGCTGGTATTAACCAAAATTCTTCTTGCTTCCCAGTTGTTCTGTTGACCACATGATTATTAGTTTGGTTGACTGAATACATGTTTGGTTGGATCGCTGTTTGTCTCCTCTCTGTTTCTGTAGAACAGAAAGATGAAATGAGAATCCTCTCTTTTGTTAATCTGCTGCAAAGGAGAGCTCTCCAGTGAGAGGATTAGTCGCCTGTGTGTGTGTGTGTGTGTGCGTGTGTGTGTGCACATTTGTGGTGTCTGTTTAAGGTAGCTTTGTGTATGACTCTTTATGAATAACCCAGGTATGGCATGCATGCGTCTGTTGGCATGTGTGTGTGCCTTGGCGGTTGGCTGCCGTGTGTCATGCCAGCCGAGGTGTAAACGTCGAGGTGTGAGTGTGTTATCGGCTCGGCTGAGCCACCGCTTCCAGGTCTCAGCATCTCAACTGCTCATTAGCATAGTGGCCACATGAAAGGGCCAGTCCCCTGGCACACACACACACACACACACACACACACACACGGAAGAGGTTGTAGGGACACCACAGGCTTTCTTCTGAGGACTAGCCATTAAAAAGTGAATTGGAACTGTTCTGCATCTGACCACGGTGTGCTTTGAGTGTCTTTGTGTGTTTGTGTGGGTGAGCAAAGCTCCGGGAGAATGTTTTTCCTACTTTCCCGTTCATTGTAATGCAGTGTGTGTCTTTTTGTCCCCACCACCAGGTCATCACACTGGAAGGATGGGTAGATATCATGTACTATGTCATGGACGCTCACTCCTTCTACAATTTTATATATTTTATACTGCTCATTATCGTAAGTACCAATTTTTTCCTGGTTTATTTGTTGTTTCCTGATATTTGAATGTGTTACGAGGTCCCAAATATCCAGATGTGCATGGACTAACATGGGTCTTGTTAGTAAAGCTCCATTACTCACTGTAACCCTGACTTGCTATCGTTTTCTAAATTCACTTGACTTCGTTTGTCGAGTCATCAAACATCATAGAGTCCAGTTTTGCACATGAATTACTGTTGTTGGGGTTTTCAAAGAAAGAACATATTTCACAATGCTGCATGAGCCTGCCCGTCGTTTGATGTTAAAGTGCTTAATGCGCCCAGGGGGAGAGAGAAGCAGAGGTCTGTGAGAGAGAGAGAGAGAGAGAGAGAGAGAGAGAGAGAGAGAGAGAGAGAGAGAGAGAGAGAGAGAGAGAGAGAGAGAGAGAGAGAGAGAGAGAGAGAGAGAGAGAGAGAGAGAGAGAGAGAGAGAGGATGAGATTAAGAAAAGATGGAGAAAGTGCTCATCTAATTTCCCATCGCTCTTTCCGTAACATACATTACTTTCAAGAATCGATAGATATTTCTAGGCCATCTCAACAGCATGATTTGAATTTCAAGATTCCGAAGCAATGATAAAAACACAATGGGTTTGATCATCTCAGATCTGGCCAAGTTTCTGGATCTGAACGATGGATGAGCTGTGATATGGCTTCTTGTTGACACAGTGTTTTATTAGCATTGATGAAGTAGTAGGGAAAGGTTTCACACACACACACACACAC
This sequence comes from Lycodopsis pacificus, assembly GCA_028022725.1. Classification (NCBI taxonomy): domain Eukaryota; kingdom Metazoa; phylum Chordata; class Actinopteri; order Perciformes; family Zoarcidae; genus Lycodopsis; species Lycodopsis pacificus. The sequence continues at coordinate 3,185,874 of CM051702.1, forward strand.
ACACGTATAACACCACCTTTATAGAGTAGCTTCTTTGATGTGACAGTTAACACGTCTGCTATATATCGTTCCCACGCTGCAGCTTCACCCCTCTGTCCTCCCCCTCCCCGTCCAGGTGGGCTCTTTCTTCATGATCAACTTGTGCCTCGTGGTCATCGCCACCCAGTTCTCCGAGACGAAGCAAAGGGAGAACGCCCTGATGAGGGAGCAGCGCGCTCGCTACATGTCCAACGACTCCACGCTGGCCAGCTACAGCGAGCCGGGCTCGTGCTACGAGGAGCTGCTGCGCTACATCAGCCACCTTTATCGCAAGTTCACACGCAGACTGCAGAGGATATACTCCGGGTGGCACAGGTCAGCGATGGGTGTTCGTCAGTGCCTGAGACATCAGTCCCTTTATTGCTGGGCCGCTTGTGTCTGTTTGCAGCGCTGTACGAGTCATTTGGGACGGCTAAATCGTGCATCTAATAACTTTCTGTGTGCTTCGGTAATTTTATATCTCACAGAATTACGCATAATTATTATGCACAGCGACCAAAAATGTAAAGAGCCACATCCCTGGGGATGCATTCAGATACAAACACACATAAACAACTTTCTATAAACCTGACAAACAACCCTCTCTGTTCATGTTCAGTTATTCATACTTATTATTCTCTCCTGTCCTTTGACCAGTAAAAGGCGTAAAAAGGTGAATCCTAACGGCGGCGGCGGCAGTAACGGCGGCGGTAACGGACACGGACACGGCTCCAGCAGGGGCTGCGGGGGCTTAGGCCCGGGCAGCGCCCTGTGGTTGAGACCGATCCACAACCTGCTGCAGCACCATCAGCACCAGCACTGTCGCCTCAGCAACGGGGGGCAGCACACCGTCAGCGTGGTGACGGGCGAGCAGGCGGACGGGGAGCGGGGAGGGGAGGAGCTGGAGATGAAGCCGCTGCCCGTGCGGAGAGCGAGCACGCACGCGAACAGCGGCGACGCGTCCGGCGACGCCCACGGCGGCATGGGGGCGCTGCTCGGCCGGCTGAACGGGGGGATGAACTACCCCACCATACTGCCGTCGTTCGTGTGCAGCTACAGCAGCAAGACGCCGCCCCCCCACTCCAAGCAGTGCGGGCCCAGTCCAGAGCAGCACCCGCCAAACCACCCGGCATCCGAACACACAGAGACGCTGAACAAGCTCTACCAGCTCATGGGACAGCACAGTAAGCACACACACACACACACACACACACACACACACACACACACACACACACACACATCTAAAGAGCGTAGACTGCAGCAAAACACGGATGCAGAGTCTGTAGGACGAGAGTCTGGAGTTTGGTTTGCTGGATAAAATCACATTTTAGTTTACAGAGTGGGGCCTGAGTCTTGACTGAGTTGTCACATAAGAACTAAACAAAGCCATCAAACATACCTAACATACCTATACATAAGGCTTCATAATCCTGTTAATCTTCTTGGGAGAGCGATCATTCTCATATAATTCTCCTGATCTTTACTTGATGCTCTGGATTTCCCTCAGGCTCCGTTATCTTTCGCACGTCTTCATTTCTTGCTCTTTTTCAAATACCTCCATCCTCTTCGCGAGTTTGACCTGAGGTAACCTCTGAGGCCACATCTGCTCCGCACACAGCACATGACTCAAACAGCACCTCAGGGAGTCCTGACAGGAAATCCATGGCTCAAGCGCCACGGTCGTCGGTGCGGTGAGGTGGCTAAAGGAGGGGGGAATGAGGGAGTCAGCAAGCGCAGGTATACGTTGTTGTTAGGAGTTACAAAGAAGGGCATGAAGCATGAAAGGTTTAAGAGGGAGAGGCTAGGAGAGGGAGAAATATCGAGAAAAATAAACGGGGTAAAGAGGGAGAAATAAAAGAAGGTTAGCTTGAGGGGGGGGCAGAGAGGAGACAACATTAAATGAATGAATAGTCTCGAGTCCCTGTCGGATGTTTCGAGATCTGTAGTTCCTTCATGTTTGCTTTCAGCTTCGTCAGATGACTACATCTCCGATAAACCGGGCGCTGTAATGAGATTAGAGCTTGAAAGCTGTTTTTGGTTGAATGGCCTCTTTGTACTGTTCTTTTCTAACTCTGCGGCTCTGAAATCTAATTTTACTTCACGTCTAATCTAATCTCACCAAATGCAATAAAAAGGTTTAAACACGAGACATATTTTGGGCCTTGAAGGCGTTTGCTTCATAGAATTTGTGAGAATGTAAACGATCTGCTGAGTCAAAACGCTTTGATAAATAGACACAGAAGTTAATTTGTGAGATTATCAAAGACAATGAAATGTGATGACAGCGTTCACGAGCCTTTTTCTTTTCATAGCTTGAGGAGTGTCGTAAACAACGCGTTGCTCTGCTGATGTTTCCAGAAGTGGTGTTCAGCTGCGCTGAGCTTCCTTCAGCCTGCTCTCAACAGGATGCAGTCGTAGTCGTCTGCGCTTCCTTCAGCCTGCTCCTAACAGGATGCAGTCGTAGTCGTCTGCGCTTCCTTCAGCCTGCTCCTAACAGGATGCAGTCGTAGTCGTCTGCGCTTCCTTCAGCCTGCTCCCAACAGGATGCAGTCGTAGTCGTCTGCGCTTCCTTCAGCCTGCTCCTAACAGGATGCAGTCATAGTCGTCTGCGCTTCCTTCAGCCTGCTCCCAACAGGATGCAGTCGTAGTCGTCTGCGCTTCCTTCAGCCTGCTCCTAACAGGATGCAGTCGTAGTCGTCTGCGCTTCCTTCAGCCTGCTCCCAACAGGATGCAGTCGTAGTCGTCTCCTACAGCACTGTGGGCCAGCGCGCTGTACTCACTGCAGAAACCATCTTGTTCGGGCTCTGTATTGATACAGGACATCACTTCAGCACTGCATGCACAATGTCCCTTACATTATATTATCACTTTGTCCACCATATTATGTCTCGTCGTATCTATTGTACTCTTTTTTTTTTTTTTTTTAAATACAGCGTCATAAAGTTCTGTCTCTCTTTGGCAAAAAAACAACCTTGTTTACCTTGCAAAGAGAATGTAAAGTTGATATAAAAATACTTTATGTACTTTCCTCTGGGACGTGTCCGCCTTACTTTAACTGTTTCAGGTTGATTTAGTCTCTCTGAATATTGTGTTCTGACTGTTCATCCACCGGAGTTTAAAGGAGAGAAGTTGATAACGATGTTGATGAAGTCGTCTGAGTCGCTTTAATTATCCAGCACCGTGTTGTGTTGTAAATATCGGATGTGTTATCGGGAGGTTTGGAGATATCAACCAGAGAGAAAAAGCAATATCAGCATTCAGATCCTCACGGTGGAGACTGCTGAAAGGCTAATGAAAGTCAAGGACAGTAACTTTTAACATGTCGGACTTTAAAGCTGAAGCAGCGCACGAGGACAGCTAGCAAATCCGCCCTTTGCAATGTCTGACCGTCTCCACCCGTGTCCCCCCCCTCCCCCCCCGTCCCCCCTCCAGGTCGCCAGCGGCTACTGTACCAGCTGGCAGGCGTGGTGCCCAGCCCTCTGCTCCTGGAGCTGCTCAGCTGCCCCCTGTGTGCCCGCAGCCTGGAGACCTTGGAGCTGGAACTGGGAGACCTGGAGGGAGGCAAGGGAGAGGCGGACGGACTGCACGACTTCCCCCAGGTCAGACTGCACGGGGGTGCACTAATGATGATGGTAAACAGTGAGGACCAAGGTTGTTGCAGTGGTGATTTGGCGGTGATGATGGAGATGACAGTGGGTGAAGGAGTTACTAACAAGGCAATATATCATTAGAAAGATTGGAAGAAATACTATTATCCACTACTACTAAATCAAAGACCGTAATCAGTATTTTCACCTTTTGGCGCCTGGCTTTAAATGACTCCCCCATCTTTGCTCTAAGGGGGGGGATCTGAGAGGCGGGCGAGGTCGCAGCCGACGGCGAGGGATCGTGGGGTACAAGAACGTGGTGGTGCGGGCCTGGGTGGGCTTCAGGGAGAGACTGAAGAGGATTGTGGAAAGCAAATACTTCAACCGAGGGATCATGATCGCCATCCTCGTCAACACTCTCAGCATGGGCATAGAGTACCACAAGCAGGTGAGGATTCATGAGCTGGAGGGCGAACGACGGAGAAGCAAGCAGTTTGCTGTCAGACTCGGCATTGGTGTGTGAAACTGGCATTTGGTTGTGTGAGTGTGAGAGTATAGTGGGGGAGGAGACTCGCTCCCTCCTCCTCTCACACTCCAGTGTTATGTTTCTAGTTTACCCGACATCTGGGACGTATCGGCTTAATAATACAGCCCCTTCCCTCGCTCCGCTGTCGCACAACTTTGTGCGGTTGCGCCGACACGTTCATCCACAGAGTTTTTACACCCAAGTTGATTATGAATGCGCACACACGCACACAACCTTTCACATTCCCAGCAGTACAACACAAATGGATACGAACCCAAAGAGAAGGTTCTTGTGCATGCACACGGTCCCTCCTCTCCCTTCTTTGTCTCTCCTTGACTCCCTCTCCTCGAATACCCTCTCCAGGGGCTGTGTGTGTGTGTGTGTGTGTGTGTGTGTGTTTCTATCTTTGTGGTATAAACATAAGAAGCGACTGGGAGAGCCATGGCCTTATTGGGCCAATAACACACACACACACACACACAGTGTTATGTAAGAGTTCCTCCTCCCCTCAGGACTCATCATCCTCCTTGTGTGACACCCAGACAAACTTGTGTGTGTGTGTGTGTGTGTGTGTGTGTGTGTGTGTGTGTGTGTGTGTGTGTGTGTGTGTGTGTGTGTGTGTGTGTGTGTGTGTGTGTGTGTGTGTGTGGACTGATTTGTGAACATCAATTTCAAATGCGTTGAAAGGAGAGAAACTCCAGGTTGACATGGTAAAAACATCGAACTAACTGATATCACCATGACGCTTCCTCAGTTGATTACTTTTCTGTCCGTTTTGTGAAATGTTGATGTTTAGACATGCGAGTGAGGCATTATCTAACGCTGACCTTTGGAGGATTCAGGAGACACCTGCAGACACAAATAGACAAAGTGTAGAAGATAAACACGTAGCGACACCATTCACATATCAACATGGACGTCAGAAACTAACCACATTTGCCTGCAAGCTGAACGTAACCTTTTTCTAGAAGTTTTTGTATCATAAGAACACAGACATAAAGAAATGCACAATATAGGTGAGCTGCAAGGTAAGTTGTGTGTTCTGAACGATGAATCAAACAGTCTTAAACGTGTGTGTGAGTTATTGTACGCCCACACAGTGAAGGCTGTACCTCAGGTTAAGTGTTTGTTGAAGGTGAAAGCATTACTTTAGTAAATACATATATAGTATATAATAATGTATACTATATTGTTTGATTTTGGGGAACATTAGTATGTTTTTATAGTCACGGCGGTTCCTTTACCCTGCTCTGTGTGTGTGTGTGTGTGTGTGTGTGTGTGTGTGTGTGTGTGTGTGTGTGTGTGTGTGTGCATATCTGAGTTGTGCTATTTTTTCCTCATATTCTTCAGGGTCCCATGAAGAGCTGTAATTACCACACACTGGGAATGTCTTCTTGCAGGCCGTGACCCCGTGTTTCCTTGTGATTGATCGCCTGGTCGGTGAAGCAGAATGCTCATTTGGGATGACAGTAGACTCCGACTTGCTACGCGGTCGTGGGATATTCTGCCACTAGGGGGCACCACAAATAAAGAATAAATACACAATATGGAAATACAAAGGTCTCGGGTTCAAATCCCCGTGTGGCCAAGTCCTGCTTCCCAACAATGTAGCGATGCGTGCGTGTGGTGTTTCCGAGCGCCCGTCGAGGTCGTGTCACGCTCCAGAAGCTCACCGCCGTCGCTGCTGCTTGAGGCTGCGTCTTTTGTATTTTCAATCAGCCATCACAAGCCTCTCCACTCGCCGTTAAGCAGCAAGTAAAAGACACCGTTGTGATCCCAGCAGGCATATAAACTGCTGTGCAGCATATGGAAATGATTGCCCTGCTGTTCAGCAGTGTGAGGGCCACGAAGGCAATGGAACTGCCACTAGTCCAGCGTTAAATGGGAGTGCATGGGAGTGTGGGATTGTGACCGCTTGAGAGAGAGTCGCTGACTGAGACTTTTAAAGCTTCGTTCGAGTGCTTTCCACGTCTTATGTGCTGGCTGGTCAGTGAAAGACTATTGCCGTTGTTTTCTTCACCATGCAGGACACCAGAAGTGGTTCTCTGGTCCGCTGACATTCAGTTTGTTTTTGTACAGGCGTTTCTGCTTTTTCAAACCTCACGACCGTCCCAATTAACTCAATAGCTCATCGGCCGAAAATAGAAACAATACAGAAACAGAGATGTGCTTTGGATTACGCAACCCTGCGCTGCACTGGAGGTGGACTCCACATACAGCAAGCCAGTGCATGCCGTCAGTGAGCTTTCACCTGCCATCAGAGTCGTGCTGTGACGGAATGAATCGCTCAGTAGGTTGGCATGACCCATGACACACACACACACACACACACACACACACACACACACACACACACGCTGTGTAGTGTGGCGCCCTCTATCTGTGACCAAGATCCTCAGTGGTACTTCAGCACAAGCATCAGTGGGTTGTATTGGTTGTAGAAGTTGTCTTTTTAATCAGAATGTAGATTTATTTATCTGTTTTTAGTGTTGTAAGTTTTTGATTGTGCTACTTGAAGGAATTAACATAAATATCACATTTAATCATAATCATGAATATGGATGTTTTTATTTTTATTCAGAATAATGGAGAGAATGTTTAGACTCACATAGTGGACTTGTGTGGTTGTGAACCCTCATTGGTCTCCTTGGTTCCAGCTCCTTCCATCATATGTAAATGCATACCGTGAACACAAAGCCATGGCTGGATGTGTCTGCAGGCTGCTGATAGTGGAGAGTAACCCGGGCTGAAGGTTAGCCGCTCTGCGCTGTGGCGGCTGGCCGGCTGGGACTTCACACATTCATCTTGCGAGTGTGTCCATTAGTCCAGAATGTTGTCTGCCTGATTTTATTCGCCCCGGGCCGGGACACAAAATGGGCTTTGATCCTGTTGCTTGTTGATCCCCCACATGAAAAGAATCACAATTAGGTTTAACGAGACTGCCCTGCGTGACATGAAGATATAATTCTGCATCACAAGCTGAAGGGCTTTACACAGACTGACTATAGAGTACATGAATCTATACTTTAGAGTGATTCAGGCATCTCGGGATCATAATTATTGTTTGTTAGTGAATATCAGGACTGCAACATTGAAGAAAGTCTTATAACAAGAAATCATTGTAACGATAAGTTATTGTTGATCTCTTTTTTTGGTGGGCCACAGTGAGATGCCTGAAATAGCCCAAAAGTCTCAGTTTAGGACGGATGGACGTTGACATGTGAAGGAAATAGAACCCAAGACATCTGATCCAAAGCAGCACATTCTGTTCACTCCAGCAAAACCGTTCTATGAAGACGAGTTGAGGAAGCGGCCTCGTGATGCGTTCACCAGAGCACACAATGGCTGTGTCTTCCATTAGAGGTCTGACTAAATGCTTGATGAGGGGGCCTGAGTTACATCTTGCTGGATCACTGACTGCACTGCGAGGTAAGTGGAGTAGATCAGCGGCGATGATGGATCGGTGCGGTCGGTCCCTTTTTGATTGATTGGGCGGGACTGCAGCTCTGAACTTGATTGATAATGTCTCAGCATGTGGGATTTACAGCTCAGGGATAATAGAGTGGGGATATTAACTAACGTCGTCCCTTTTCTTTCCTTCGCCCCCCCCCCCCCCCCCCCCCCCACAGCCCGAGGAGCTGACTGACGTGTTGGAGATCAGCAACATCGTCTTCACCAGCATGTTCGTGCTGGAGATGGGCTTCATGCTGCTGGCCTTTGGCCTGTTTGGATACATCAGGAACCCGTACAACATCTTCGACAGCATCATTGTGATCATCAGGTAATCTTCAGGATAATACATCAAAAACAAAACGCAAAGACACTGACACAATGGCTCCAGTCAATGTAGATTTCAGATAGATTAGCTCGGATCCAAAGCCCCCCCCCCCCCCCCCCCCCCGCTTCTTATTCCTTCTCCAGCTTGTGAGTCGGTGGGCCTCGAGTGCCAGGTTCACTGCCGCAGCATCCATCTTTACAATAGCTCTCAGTGACGCTCTGGTGATGGGTCACGCAGCAGCAGCAGCAGCTTGTTGCCGCTGTCGAGAGTTGCGGTGTGCTGCGTGGCTGTCATTTAGTTTGATCGAGCTCATGTTGGACCGGGGAACCTTTTGATATGTGCGGTTGGGTTACTTGTAATACTGACGGGGATTTACGTTCATAACGAGATAGATCCGCTCAGTAGATCTCCATCAGGTGTGTCTGGTCAATGCCAGTTACCCCCGTTTAAGCATTAAGGCCTCGTAAAACACACTTCGCTCAAAAACAAGAGGCGACGTATGGTCGTGTTATACTGCTTGTGACCGATCGCATGATCCTCCTGGCGGAGATAATAATTAGCGTATTGTCGTATTTTTATTTTTCAAATGTATGCTCACATACATTGTTGACTTAGGCTGAAGTGACCAAACACAATCTCCAAATTTGAAGTCGCCCAATAGTCTTTCAACACAAACGTGTGTGTGTGTGTGTGGTTCTCAGTGTGTGGGAGATAATCGGCCAAGCAGACGGCGGGTTGTCAGTCCTGCGGACGTTCCGTCTGCTGCGGGTTCTGAAGCTGGTTCGCTTCCTGCCCGCCCTGAGGAGGCAACTGGTGGTGCTGATGAAGACCATGGACAACGTGGCCACGTTCTGCATGCTGCTGATGCTTTTCATCTTCACCTTCAGGTCCGCACACAAACCCATCTTCCCAATCCGACTCTTTCAGAATGCTTATAATCTGCCTTTGTATAATCACAACACCCATAGGATGACTGCATTTACTTGTCTTCCGCAGTATACTGGGTATGCACCTGTTCGGCTGTAAATTCGGCCTCCAGACGGAGAACGGAGACACTATCCCCGACCGCAAGAACTTTGACTCTCTGCTCTGGGCCATCGTCACTGTATTCCAGGTTAGTCCTCACTTGACATCATGCTCCTGTGCTGCAGGGTCTGCTGGCTCGAACCCAAAGAGCGACTGTTTATATGCAATATGCCAAAACCTGGGGAGTTACTCAGCTATTCTCATGTCTTATTACTCGTCACATAAAAATAACATTGTTAAAGCTGACGGCTTGTAAGAATGTTTTTCGCAAGTTGGCTGTGTGGACATCCTGGAGCTCGCAGTGCAAAGACCCATACAGCTGAGGCGTGCATGCATCATCTAGAGACATTTCTGCAGCGAGACAGACCAGCGCGCTCCTTACTGGCTCAGAGAGAGCCCGTGTACGACAGCAAGAAGAAAACATGTCATCCGGAGCATCACATCCTCGGTACTGTACGGGGTAAACCGGGTAGTGTGTTAGCCTGTGTCTTCTTATCGCAACACAGGCCATGTGCATTTTTTGGCCATCTCAAATCAAAATGTCATACTGAGCCTGGAGTTTTTGGTGTGTGTGTGTGTGTGTGTGTGTGTGTGTGCGTGCCAAATTCAACTGGCAAGTTGTGCTCATTAGTCAAATGAGACATTCTGCTTATGCACACCCTTTCTCCCTATCGTTTCTATTTCTCTCTCTCCCTGTTTGGCGATATTGTTCAATCGCTCCAGATAGATTGTCCTCTTTTCTATACTGGACGTGTCAGCAGAAAGGTGGAACACAGAATGCAGTGGACTGTCTCACTTTGGTGTGTGTGTGTGTGTGTGTGTGTGTGTGTGTGTGTGTGTGTGTGTGTGTGTGTAGGAGTAGGAGTAGGATGCTGAAAAGGCATTTTATCCAGAAATTTAGTCATGTGAAGGCGTTACGCTTGCTATATACTTGCCGTAGTATTCTGGGGAGTAGCCGCAACACACACACACACACACACACACACACACGCACACACATACACACACACACACACACATGCACACACATGCACAAGTACATACACACATCCGCGCAGGGCCTTGCCTCCCTGCCACAGCGTTTATGAGTGGGCAGAGATGGAGCGAGCTTCCATGCTGCATCATGCACACCGTCCTACTTTTAGATGCTTTCATCACTCACATTGATTTGGACACGGGTGCACGCAGACACACACACGCCCACGCACACTTTGTGGTAAACCCTTGTGTGTGACGTTGAAGCACTGCGGCATTCTGGCAATATAAGTAGCTAAACACTGAGTTTTATGAAGTATATCGAACCCACAAGGGCTGTATAGGCTGATATCGCTCCATTTGACTCTCTTGTCTTTGTGTCTGTGGACCTTTATTATCATTTACTGCTTTTGTTAACTACACGTCTGTGAACCTTGCTTTGTGTTTCGTTCAAACAATAGATTCTTACCCAGGAGGACTGGAATGTGGTGTTGTATAACGGCATGGCCTCCACCTCCCCATGGGCGGCTCTCTACTTTGTTGCTCTCATGACTTTCGGCAACTACGTGCTCTTCAATTTACTCGTGGCCATCTTGGTAGAAGGCTTCCAGGCTGAGGTGAGAACAACTGCAGTATATATATATATGGATATATATATATATATATATATATAGAGAGAGAGTTTATTTCAGTGTCTAATTAAATGAAACATATTTCATTATGCAAATTGAAAGCAGAAGAAGAATATGCAGAAGACTTATAATAACGGTGCTAATGCCAGGGGAACAGAGTTGAGATGAATGTCTTCTTAATGACCATCTCTCATCCACCACTGTGTGAATGGCGTCTGAGGGCCTTCTGTTGCTTTTAATTAACTGCCAATGCAGCCGTCTGAGGTCTGCGGGTTCGGACTCTCGTGTCGGGCACCGCTGCTTTTAAAGAGGGTGAGAATGAAGATTCTAACACACCCACTGACGTTTTCAGACCGGTGTTTCCTCATCCAACTGTCATCATGTGAGATATCCTCTCCTCCACATGCTCTGGGCACTGAATGCACTTTAACGAGTTTAAAGAACAGCACCTGAGATCCTCTCCATGATTGTAAACTTACAGCAAAAACATACAGAAATAAAATGCTGAATTGTGTGCGTGTGTGTGTGTGTGTGTGTGTGTGTGTGTGTGCGTGTGTGTTGTAGGGTGATGCTAATCGGTCGGAGTCGGATGATGAGAAGAAATCTGACAACTTTGAGGAGGACGAGAAGGTCGAGCAGCTGAGGGACACTGGTATGTTCAATGAGTGAATGATTTCAATCACAACCTGAAAGAATAAAAGATGGTGGTGACGATGCCTTTATTCCTCCACAGAGCTAAAGATGTACTCTCTGATGATGACGGCCAACGGCCACGTCGACCCGCGCGGCTCGATGGCTCCTCCCATAATCATGCGCACGGCAGCCACCCCCATGCCCACTCCCAAGAGCTCTCTGGGGCCGGAGTCTGTCCTGGAAGAGGAGCTCGTGTACAGGGAGGGGGTGCCTCAGTACGGCGAGGTGGGGCTGGGCTTTTCCGATGCGGGAAGCATCCGTGCAGAGTCTCGCCGCGGAAGCTCCACCTCCATGGACCCCTCAGCCTATGACCAGCATTCTCTGGTGAGTTACATCGAACATTGGGTTAGGGTTAGGGTTAGGGCAGCGCCTTTGAAACTACTGTGCCTCTCGCTCAGCCGCACCCACTATGCTCACCCTTGTGTCCTGTCTCTCCAGAGCCTCTCGAGTCCCGGCCGGCGCTCCCCTCTTCCTCCCCGCTCGTGGGGAAGCCGTCGCTCCAGCTGGAACAGTCTGGGACGAGCGCCGAGCCTCAAAAGGCGAGACGCCAGCGGGGAGCGGGAGAGCCTGTTGTCTGGGGAGGGAGGAGAGGAGGAAGACGGTCGGGAGGGCGCGGGGGAGGCCGGGGCAAACAGCCGACTCCGGCCGGAGCCCTTGGAGCTGCTGCAGGCCTCCACTCTCTGCCCTTCCATCACAGCGGAGTACGGGGACTGTAACGGCAGGACCCTGACCTATGACCCCAACGTGAGCGCCGACCCCAAGGACGACTCCTTGCCGGAAGACGACTTGGATGATGACGTACGTTATCGTGGCTTTTCAAAATAACATTTAGCAAAGGGAGGTCTTTGAGCAGCTCTTAAAGGTCCCCAGCGTGATAGCATCAGCTTACTTACATGCCGGCCTCTTTCACAGTTTACATTCAAGAAAGCAAGAAATGTTGGTTTTTATCAGCACGGTGACAAGTTTGCTGAGCAGTTTGCGCCTCCGTGGTTTTGCTCTCTTATGTAAATTCTTAATCTCTCCATCTGCCCTCTCCGACTCTGTTTACATATTTCATTTCTGCCTGTCTCTACTGACTCAGCTCTTCTTTGTCGTCTTTGTCTCCCTTCTACTTTGAGATATTATAATGTGTGTGTTTGGCTTTCACACGGCAAGGCCTGGTGGGACGCTAATTGTCGTGCTGTAATTGATTGGCTTGGGCAGTAATTGTTTTCTCAGTGGGAACAAAGCCACTTGTGAGTGTGTGTGTGAGTGTGTGTGTGTGTGTGAAGTGGGAGCACTCCCCCCATGGTATTGGATGACCTCTGTTGATGGTTTTATTGGCTCCAAATTGGCTTTATAAAGCCATGAAATCCACTGAAACAAAAGGCCTCTCCCTGGGCTCACTGTAAACGGGAGGCTTAAAACACATCCTCTAGCGCCGTATTCGCGTGCGGGTGTGTGTGTGTGTGTGTTTGCACGAGCGTGTGCAAAGAGTACGCATCGGTGTGTGTGTGTGTGTGTGTGTGTGTGTGTGCGTGCATACGCATGCAGCGCTCTGCGTGTGTCTGTGTCAGGGATTATGGGATATTTCAGCTCCAAGGATATCCGAGCAGCAGGTTCTCTCCATCCAGTTTACACACACACACGGACACACACAGACACTCACACACACTCACACTCACACACACACACACACACACACACACACACACACACACACACACACACACACACACACACTCACACAAGCGGTAGTCTGCCAAATAAGCTGAGCGGCTTGACTCTGGGCTGTTTTTAATTAGAATCCTGGAGTACAGAAGCTGTGCGCCCAAGCTTTCCTCCATTTGTTTTACTGGAAACTTTAATGAGTTTCACAACACTTTCTATTGAGCTTTCGGACTCGCTAAGTTGGGAGTTATGGTCCAGTTATCCCCATCGCTACTTATGCAAGAAAACACTTGTTTATTGTTCCCCGGTAGATTTAAATGTAGAAGGGCCAACGTCAGCGATACTGTGGAACTCAAACGATGCACTGTTTTATCATGCTTTTTATGGTGTGGTTGTTGATTGGTCGATTCCTCATATGTATTGCAGCGGTGCTCTTTCACTATTGAGTTATAGAACATTTCACTGATGTTTTGAGAACTTTGTTCCGTGTCTACGGGGCCAGTAAAGGTTCCTCTTCTGGGACACACAGTCGCTGCAGAGCTGAGGCTTTCATGCTGTGCGTGTAATATCCCAGCGGTTCTTGAACAGCTTTCTTAATGAGTACATCCAGCACACTAACACTTGTATTTTCTCATCTGGAACTACTGTTTTCGCTGTCGTGGCCGCTGCTGCATGACGAGGGAATACAGAACATTTAGATTACAACTTCTATTTTAGCTACGTATGGAAGTATGTTACAGTTGCATGAATTCTGAACTATTCTGCGTGTGTTCAGGATCAGATGTACTGTGTTTGGCTTTGACTGGTCCATGATGTGATGATGATAACTGTCTCTTTGGTGTTGATGGTGTGATAGACGTAGTGATTTCACCGCTGATAAGTCAAATTCTGAAAGTATAAATGGTGTTGGAGTGTTTGATTGTTGCTGTTGGGGATGGTGCTGACGTCTGACCTCTCACCCCTGCAGAGCTCTTTCTGGTGCTGGCTGAAGAAAGAGCTTCTGAACATGAAGCCCCGCTGGTGCAAAGAGCACGACGACTGGAATCTGTATCTGTTCCCTCCAGAGAACAAGTGAGTCTCACACGCAGCATTCCATCACCAATCTGTGTTTTAGATCTTTCTTCCTCGCGCTCTCCTCTCTCCTCCTCTTTGCTTCTCACTGCCTTAATGATCTCGGTTGCTCCTCTCTCACTTTTCCTCCTTTTTATTGTTTTCTCACCGCTAATTGTTTGGTCGATAGCTTTCACCGGCCAGAGACATTTGATAGATGACTCTGTGTGTGTGTGTGTGTGTGTGTGTGTGTGTGTGTGTGTGTGTGTGTGTGTGTGTGTGTGTGTGTGTTCAGATTCCGTATGTGGTGCCAAAGTGTGATCTCTCACAAATTGTTCGACCACGTGGTTCTGGTTTTCATCTTCCTCAACTGCATCACCATTGCTCTGGAAAGACCTGATATACAGCTCCACAGCAAGGTGAGACACACTCACACACACCTACACACCTACACACACACACACACACACACACACACACCTACACGCACACACACACCTACAGGCACACACACACACACACCTACACGCACACACACCTACACGCACACACACACACACACACACACACCTACACGCACACACACACACACCTACACACACACACACACACACACACACACACACACCTACACGCACACACACACACACACACCTACACGCACACACACACACACACACACCTACACGCACACACACTTACACGCGCACACACACACACACACCTACACGCACACACACACACACACACCTACACGCACACACACACACACCTACACACACACACACACACACACACACACACACACCTACACGCACACACACACACACACACCTACACGCACACACACACTCACACACACCTACACGCACACCTACACGCACACACACACACACCTACACACACACACACACACCTACACGCACACACACACACACACACTCACACACACCTACACACACGCACACTGATTTCGTCTGGTTACAAAGTGCTAACATATGTAAAAAGGAGCCAATAGAATAGCAGCAGAGGCGATAAGTGTTCATTTACTCACGAGGCACAGCAGCGTAACTTCATTGATTATTTAAGTCTTGTTTTTGTTTTTTCTCATGTATTTAAAAAAAAAAAAAAAGACCTGTTGGAGGCTTTGTTCATGTAGCTTACACGACACTATTGTCATTGCTCCTCATGCACTTCAGTTACCAGCAAACCTCTGAAGACACGAATCATTCTTCTGGACTGTTTCTGTCCTCATTTGCATAAAAAAGGATCCGATTTTGCACCAAAAGCACAGGAGCGCTGAGATGCTATTTGCTTTGCGGCGCAGTCGGCCTTCTTTTCACCCGTTGCTGGTGCTGTTCAAAGAGAACACGTGCTGTTGTGAATAGAGAACGGTCCCGACATGTTGTACTGTATACTGTATGTCTTTATACTGATCTCTCTCTTCTGCAGGAGCGAGTGTTTCTGAGTGTGTCCAACTATGTGTTCACTGTGATCTTCCTGGTGGAGATGGCCATGAAGGTGAACACCACTGTTTCTGTCTCCTTACTTGTGGTGAACAGGTGTAGTTGGTAGTCGGTGATGAGCGAACATTTTGGCAGTTCTGCATCAGTAACCTCCTGGTAGCTCTAACCTGACGCTAACGTGATGTTGTACTCACGGCTCCTCCAGGTTCTAGCTCTCGGTTTCTGCTTTGGGAAGCAGACTTACCTCCAGTCCAGCTGGAACGTTCTGGACGGTTTGTTGGTGTTCGTCTCTCTGGTCGATATTCTGGTCTCTCTGGCTTACACCGGCGGAAACAGGATCCTGGGCATCCTCCGAGTGCTGCGCCTGCTACGAACACTACGCCCACTGAGGTACACGGTGTGTGTGTGTGTGTGTGTGTGTGTCTGACTGCAAGCACCGCACACACAGGAAGCATCCCATCCGTAGCTACTGGACTATATGCGCCGGTACTGACAAACGCCTGTGTGTCTTTACCCGTGTGTTTCCCAGGGTGATCAGCCGAGCTCCGGGATTGAAGCTGGTCGTGGAGACGCTCATCACCTCTCTCAGACCCATCGGGAACATTGTCCTGATCTGCTGCGCCTTCTTCATTGTTTTCGGCATCTTGGGGGTTCAGGTAGTTTGCGATCGCACACAGCAACACGAACAAACCGGTGCTTTGCCTTAAACACGGAACAAGTTGACAACACACAGACATGTATGAGCTGTCCACACGCTGCACTGATGACACTGCTCTCTCTGAGCTCGAGGACAAAACCGTTTAAATGTCAATCTTGTTGAGCAGCTGGTATGTGATTATGGCTTGAGGGGGGATTTGGAAGTGTCTTGAATATCCAATCGGCAGTTGTTCCTTAAGAGTGCGTTCTGAAAGAATGACAATTGGGTTAAATGTGGCAAAGGACAGCAGGACCCCCAGGCCAGCTGTTAGCCGAGCACTCAGGGGGGAAAACCCTCCGTTAACAATGTGCTCTATGAAATGTCCTTTTATTGCTGCCATTAATAGTTGGATGTTTAAAAAGCTGCGCGCTCCGGTGCAATTGAGATGATGTGTGAATGGCAAACAGCCCCGCAGACTCTCCTTTCTCTCTCCCACTGTCCAGCTGTTCAAAGGGAAGTTCTACCACTGTGAAGGTCTGGACATGAAAAACATCACCAACAAGTCGGACTGCCAGCAGGCCAACTACCGCTGGATACGCAGGAAGTACAACTTCGACAACCTGATTCAGGTGTGGATTAATAAAACCATCAGAATATGTCTTCTTTTATTGCAACTTATTGAAAGTTTAATTATTATGAATTGTAAACAGTAGTATTCGCTCTAATATTGAGTCAGTTATCAGGACTGGATATCCATCTTCTCGGGGAGGAGATGCTAGCGTTGCACAAGATGCTGTGTCAGCACTGTAACTGGTCTCTGGGTGTGACGGTGTGCAATCCTTGTGTTTTGACTCTCCGTGTCTCCGATCCAGGCTCTGATGTCGTTGTTTGTGCTGTCCTGTAAGGACGGCTGGGTCAACATCATGTATGACGGGCTGGACGCAGTGGGAGTGGACCAACAGGTAACGATTCACTCAGCAGAACTGGCATCAAACATGTGTTGATGAGTCCGTTTCAGCAACATGAAGCCTGATCCATTTCCAATCACTCCTCTGACATGCACACTGTTCAGTTGTATCTCAAATATAATAAAAGTTAAATAGCGAAGCGGAGAACTATTCTATCCAGTGGAAGCTTTGACGCAGGCAAGTGCAAATACCTGCATTAAAACCACTTTGGGCTTCAAAGCAAAGAGACAGAGTTGGATTTCCTAAAAAAGCTCAGCAAAGTGAAATGGCAGTGGTGTAGCAATTACAGAATCGAAGCAAACGCGGAGCTCAGAGGGTGAGTTGGTAGCAGGCACTTCAAAGCTTCAATTGATGAGGCCGTCCTCAGATCCAGGACTGCCCGTGGTGTAATGTGCAGAAATAGTGGAGTCTTCAGCCCTTCAGATGATAAGAAGTCTGCTCTCCGCTCACCGGTTGGGTGCAGAGTGCAGAGTTATAGTGCCGACACTTGCCGGGGCAAAGGAAGGTCATCAGAAAAGAGTGATCAACATACTGTGAGGCGCTGCGCTGCACTGGCCCTGTGGTATTTGTGTCCCAGTCAAAAGCAGGAAGCAAAGAGAGAAACACTACTATCGCTATTGTAAAGCTTCATCTTCTTCACTCTGCTCTCCTCCTCTTCTTCTTCTCAGCCTGTGAGGAACCACAACCCCTGGATGCTGCTCTACTTCATCTCCTTCCTACTCATCGTCAGCTTCTTCGTCCTCAATATGTTTGTCGGTGTCGTGGTGGAGAACTTCCACAAGTGCCGGCAGGACCAGGAAGAAGAGGAGACCCGCTTACGGGAGGAGAAGCGGCTCAAAATGATAGAGAAAAAGCGCAGGAGTAAGGAGAATGGTGGAGCTGGTCGGTAGTCTATTTTTCTGAGCACTGCCTGCTTTCAGAGCCTGATCAAAAATAAAAAAAGAGAATGACAGCGAGAGAAACCAGGCAAATGTACTCAGACTCCAAATAGGGGAGAGTCTGAAAGACTGGCTAGCTCACGCAAACAGTGATTGATCACTGACAGAAGGCGTCGGCTACTCGAGTCTGATGCATGCGAGTGCATGAATGCAGCCCTCCCCCAACATCGCATGCAAAACTTTGGAAACCGGGCCAACCTAACCGACATCTCAACTGTTCATTTGTATTAATTGATCTAAAAATGTGTTCGCTCGCTCTTTCAACGATCACACTGCGGCAACGACGCAGTATTCACGAGTCTCTATTTCACTTCAAACGATTCAATTAAAGTCCAAATCCTGTTTGATAGTATTGCTGATTATAACGAGGAGAATTAATGCATGCGGAGCCGATCGAGGTTGCTGCTTTCCTCCATGTGTCTCGGGAAATTTTGCTTGCAAAATTTTGATCAGTGAAACGCCCTTCCCCCCCTTCCTCCGGCCGCATGTTCAACCCCGACGCCCGCGGCGTCTCTCGACACGGACAGCAGACGGACATTTCCTGTAAACACGCTTTGACTGGCAGACTCAGAAACATAGCAGACGTTCTGGCTGCTATACCTGCTATACGTTGGGTACAAAAACAGAGAAAAAGAAGCTGTTAGAAGATCTTGTGTTTGTCATATATGGAGGATTGTTGGTGGCGGCCGATTTTAATTAGATAAACACAAAGAATACATTGGTGTTTACTGAGTGCTGGCTAATAGTGTTGTTGAACGTAACCTGCGCAGCCCCTCTCAACCACAGACATCAAAGGCATGTCAGCATGCAGGAGACAGACAGGGCATGGTGGACTTTGTGAGGGGGGGGGGGGGGGCATCAACATGCACGACACATATACAATCATTGGTCGTCATATGTGGACATGTGAGTGCACAGTCTGTCAAAACGACAGGGCTGCTCAGCTTAAAGAACGTCACATATTGCACAGTTGTGTCCACCTCTTGTATCAGAAAGTACAGCCAGGGTTTTAATGGAGACGGCCCACTTAGGTCAGAATACATCGCGAGGCCTCGCTGCCCTGACGAGAATGTAACTACCACAGAGGCAATGAATCTGGCAATGATGCTCCCATTAAAGGAGCACTCTGAAATATGTTGCTGCTACTTTTAGTCCAGCTCAGGGATCTGTGTGCCAAAGACTGGTGGAAGAGAAGATCACTTGAAGGGGTGGCTTTGGTATTTTTCCACCTAATGTTTTTCTGTGTAACGAACTAATGGGGACAAGAGCTCCTGAAAGTGGTCCGGTATTATGCGGGAGCGTTGTAGACAGCAGCCGCTCACGGGCTGCAGTGTAAACCTATGAGTTCACCTTCGTTGATGTCCACTAGAGGGGCTTGTTTTGCTGCCGACAGGCTCTTGATTATCATCGTGAGTGTCTGACATGATGAGTTGCTCCGTGTTCTCTCAAAGATTTTCCCTCTCGAGGTCTTTGAACTCGATGGCTGGCAGGCAGAGTAAACGCTGGAAGTAGCGGGACCCGTTGCTGCCTGATGCTCAGACCGTCGGAACCTGTCGGGTGCAGAAAGGAGCAAAAACAAGCACATTTATTGGACATTGACGTTGCATAATTGGCCTTGCAGCTCGTTGTATTTGTAGCCGGTTACAGCGTTCTCCCTCAGTACTGAGCAATTTAAAAAATACTTGTCCCCATTAGTTATTTTGACACAAAAACATGGGGGGGGGGGGAGGGGAATAGCAAAGTTACCCTTTTAGACTTGGAAACATGGCCTGCAACAGGTGAGGAGGTCAGGAAGCGAACTGCAGTTATTATTAACATGTGATGCATTTAAATGCTGAATATTATAGCTTCGCTGTGACTCTCATGTCCTTACTTGATCATTTCATCCAGGCAGTGCTGTGCACAGGCTGTGTGAGGGGCATGGGAAAGAGGGACACCACCACAGTCAGGACACAATAGAGACGTAAACGTCGGTGAATGCCATCGAGGAACAAGCACATCTTTGTAGAATAACAGTAGACGAAGGGAACGTTGTGGTGGTCCCCCCCATCCTTGGCCCCGCTGCACTTCCCAGTGCGCACCACTGGACACGTGTAGCATTTCCATCACTCACAGTTGCCCTCTTGCCCGTCCATGTTTTGATGTTGGTTTGCGTGTGTTTCTGTGCTCCAGAGGCCAAGCAGAGGCCTTACTATGCGGACTACTCCCCCCTGCGTCTGTCCATCCACACACTGTGCACCAGCCACTACCTGGACCTCTTCATCACCTTCATCATCTGCATCAACGTCTTCACCATGAGCATCGAGCACTACAATCAGCCGCAGGTAACGTTTCCCAGCAGGTCGCCTGGAGGTCTGCGTACCAAAGTGTACGTAGAATAAACATGGAGGCGTCAGAGCCGTCCCTCTGACGATGACCGACGTGTCCGCTAGCTTCAGCTGAGTGACAACGTGCTATAAATCTGCTGTGATTTGGGTTTTCTGTCCAAAGCGGCCGATGCGAGCATTTTGGCAAGAGACTCTGATTCCAAAAATAACCCCACTCTGTCGACCCAGCGTCAATTTAACATTCCTTGGCAGATGACTCCGTCGTCATTTTCATCTTCAAAAAAAAAAGGAAGTTTATTTTGTGTATTTCTGAGGAGCTGCTGCTCTTCTAGAGTCTCATTGGAGTTTATTTCGACAAATATCCTCCAACTTGATTGTTATTTGCCCCCAGGCAGCAACAGAACATCCAAACATTCAGTTTCTTTATTTCCACTAAAAGTAAAAGCTGTTGATCGTTTTCTTTCTGCACGTTTTAATTATAGATTATAAATAATTGAGTGTCGCCACCAAAATTGAAAAAGCATCTAGTATATGATAGATCAACGAATTGTCTGTGTGTGTGTGTGTGTGTGTGTGTGTGTCCAGTATTTAGTGGAGGTTCTGAAGTACTGTAACTACGTGTTTACCTGCATCTTCATCGTCGAGGCGCTGCTCAAACTTTCGGCTTTTGGCATTCAACGGTTCTTCAAAGACAGGTAACGCAGTGGGACGTGCTGTAACATCTAGTCCTCGTTATCATTTATATTTCTCATTGTGTGCTAATTGCAACACATGTGGTGTGAAATAGTAACTCCTGCTCCACGAGTACATCTGCAGCCTCCTCACTTCATGCTTTAGTGGCCTCTTGTTCCCGCTACGCAGCGTTGAAGGGGTTGTGGGTAGTACTCAGCAACACTGAACTTTTGTCTCTGTGCTCAGGTGGAATCAGCTGGATATAGCTATAGTGGCGCTGTCCATCATGGGCATCACACTGGAGGAGCTGAAAATGAGCTCGGCACTGCCCATAAATCCGACCATCATCAGAATCATGAGAGTGCTCCGAATAGCACGAGGTAGAAACACACACAAATCATCCTACGTCCGTGTATGTCGTACACACTTACAGGACATAAGGAAGTGGTTTTTGTGTCAGTTTGTGAGTCGTCGCGCGGATGCTCGCAGCCTTAAGATGCTCCTGTGTCTCCCTGCAGTGCTGAAGCTTCTGAAGATGGCCACAGGGATGCGGTCTCTGCTGGATACCGTCATGCAGGCGCTGCCGCAGGTAAACGCCGGCTCTGTGGGGTCTCCAACACAAAAGGCTGCTTTCGTTTTTCTTTTGAATATAGGCCAAATATGAAAGTTTTGTTCGGAATAGAGAGCCCTCTGAAACATTTAAGCTTTTCGATGAATAATTAACTCAAGTCACATCCGTCCACATTAGAAAATGTTTGTTCTGTGCCTTCCCTCTCCCTCCCCTGCAACTGAACTGAGCAGTCCACTTGGTCTTTTTATGAAATATGCATTCTAATAGATGCCAAACACGTCACATGGGTTATTGAGTTTGAAACAAAATAAAAGCCCCACAGGAGGTGAAGCACCATTATTGGTCGGTGGATGGTGCAGATGAGTACATGGAGGGTTCAAAGAAGCCGGTTAGTAAATGAATGATTCACAGAGATGTTCTCTTCATGCACTGGACCTTAATCTCTGAGCTGCGCCGTCATTTAAAAAAAAGCCGTTTCGAGTCCGTCGCGATGTGCTCGTGTGCTTTCTCCGTCAACGCGCTCTTGTTGTAAAGGATGTCCCTGCATGTGGCGGAGTATCTGAGGTCTCTCTTTCTCCTGCTGCCCGGCACAGTTCTTAGAGGCAAACAGCAGCTGTGCCAAAGATTGTGATGCACATGCAGTGACGGGCTCCATTGTTCTGCTGTTGTTCTAAATGTCAAGGGTGCAGGTGTAACAGCTCAGTGAAGGGAGATGCAGATGTAATCACAGGAAGTGCATATAGTTCACAGGGTTTGCCCAACAACTCGTTCATGATTGCTGTTTGTTGATAGCACGCCGGGTTCACCACCAGGTTGTTCTGTATGCTGTAGTCAGTTTGTCCGTGTAGTCATTCTGTGTGAAAAATACAAATTCAGGTCTCATGTAAATGCAGGTTTTCATTAAAACCAGTTTTTTGTTTTCTACCTTACTGATGTGAAGCACAAACGCGTCGAGGCTTTGAATGCAGCAAGCGAGTAATTGCCTCAAACAACCCCTCGGTGTGAAGCAACGAGCAATAACACGTTTGAATTGGAGCGAAGTCGGCGTGCCGCTGTGAAGCGTTTGCTTTCCGTGTGATGGCTGTGACTTTGCTCGCTCTGCTCATCTGGAAACTGTGAAAACAGCTATTACAGTGAAATCACAAGTCGGATGGAAGTCATTCGCTCTGCTGACACAACATCAACCCATCGGTGTTTTCTCGTGCACTATTTTACGCGAGTGCTTACAGACGATGTTCCAGGAGGACAAAAGCGAATGTGTGTCGCGCCGGTATTTGCCGTAATGTCTCGAACAGCAAAAAGGCCATTTGGGTGCAGGACATTTTTTGTAAATATATTATTCCCATTCATACAGCATGGTTAGAATTGAATAATCCTAATCAATCGTAATGTCTCCTGCTCCACGCAGCGTTACACGAGCAGGACTAACACCGGGGTGTGTGTGCAGACGGCCATTTAACATGCGTTTGGTTTCCAGGTGGGAAATCTCGGCCTCCTCTTCATGCTGCTCTTCTTCATCTACGCTGCACTGGGAGTGGAGCTCTTTGGCAAACTGGGTCAGTCACACTACTGGCAAAACACACACACACACACACACACACACACACACACACACACACACACACACACACACACACACACCACGGTCTTCAGGCTTCAGCAGAAAAGGTTTTTTAAATCCAGTCATTACTAAGTCAGTCACGACTTCCAGCACATTTTCTCCGCCTGAACTGTCTGCGTTGAATCCTCGCTCTCTGTCTCCCCCGTCTCTCTTCTTCTCCTCCGCTCTCACGCCAGAGACCTGCTTTCTCACAAGAAACGGTCACATTTGCATGATGGCATTGATTTACGTGCTGCCTCCTCAATAGGCCAGCTCCATCCGACTCGTTCTCTCAGAGAGCGCAACAATGTGCGAGGGAAGAGGATCAGCAAAGAGGCTTCTGGGAGGAGGAACCGAGAACACGTGTGTGATGAAGAGGTCGCTCGCTGTGAAATGTTATTGTGCTTCCGCTCCATGCAATAGGAATGCTAAAGGACGTCTGTTTCCCCGTTTTTGGGAAAGTAAAAACCCCTCTCTGTTTATTTTGCTGTGGTTTTAGTCAAGCCGCTGACAAAAGCTTTTGGATGAGCCGAACGCCTTCGTTTCCCGTTCTGTGCCTCGTTTTAAATCCTGTTTCAGGGCTTAAACAGCTGCCGGAGTGAATTATATTCTGGTACAGGCTTGTACTGCAGCTTGGTCAGGATCAGGGATGTGTTACTTTACACTCGTATCATCTCTGGAGGTTTCAGTATGTCTTCAGCAGGTTCTTCACTGCCTCCTCACTTCATCGTGGCCATGTTTACACTACAGGAAGTGTCTGGGAGTTCACACTGACGTTTTTATATTTCCCATGAAACGTTTCCAATAACTTCAAAGACCGTTAAAGCAAAGCAATAAGATCTGGTGAAGGCCTCCACTTGTATGAGCTCTTCAGTGGTCAGTGTGGATGGACTCTAGAATAACATTTGATCCTGCTTATGCTCCTCACACTGTTGTGAAATAACCGGCCACCAATAACTGGTGCATTACATCTCTCTGGCCTCAGACGGGAACAGAGACTTTGTAAGATGTGAAGTTTCTTGCGGTCAAGCTTTGGTGCTGACTGATGGTATCGAATGGATTTCACTTTGAATCTGAATATAAATCAAATTACCGATCTGTTGAAACCCGATGAATGAATGAATCTGCGTCCTCTAGCCACTCGGCCGTGACTCAGACTTTGGGAGAAGAAGTTATTTCTGCCTGATATTTTTTACCTTTACATTCAAACACGCATTCATACTGGTTTCCTTTTCTGTCATCTCGGTTATTTTAGAATCCGTCTGGCCTTTTTTATGATTTATAAAATGATTATTTTGTCTCTTTGTTTGTTTATTTCAGTTTTGCATGAATAGAGTTTGACGCGGTTGTTTTCCTCTCCTGTGAGCTGCACACCTCTCACTGTTCTGCTGGCGGTTGATCCGTAGAATAAGATGCACAGAATACTCTGAGGACTGTCTCGTACCTGCTCATGTGACCCGGGGGCTGGAAACAAAGGAAGACATCCTCCGGTGTTTTGATTCTACGACCCGGCCCCTGAGAGCCGTCTGTCAAATTGACCCGGAGCCTGATGGAGACTTTGTTCTCCTCCCCGCTGTCCACGGGGACACGCTGCTGAGCAGCTGCCAGCCGTCAGCGCTGACTGAAGCATCAGGACATCCTGACAATCGCATCATCATCGACACGTCTGCCGTGCGGTGTATTGACTCTCTGTCCATGTTTGTGTGTTGATCAGAGTGCACTGAACACAACCCATGTGAGGGTCTGAGTCGTCACGCTACCTTTGAGAACTTTGGGATGGCCTTCCTCACGCTGTTTCGAGTGTCCACAGGAGACAACTGGAATGGGATTATGAAAGTATGAACACTCACACACACACACACACACACACACATATGATGACTAGATTATCCCATAACCGCACAGAGGAATGACCTCCAAACCCAATTATGGAATAATAAAGTGGCTTAGAGCCAAGCAATGTCAACACTCTCACATCTTGAGTTTCACTTTGTTTAAAGAACGTTCTACTGATGTAATCATCACGAAGTCCTCCTCAAAGGCAGAGTCGGTAATCGTCTTCAGAAACATTTTTGATATTTTCTTTAAAATTCTCATTACATCCTGACACGAATCAAATGCTCTGTCAAGGAGAGAAGACTACAGCCCGGTATATGTGAACGTCTCCGGACTGAGATGAGCCGTCCGGTCACTTAATGTACTGATTGGACGGGCTACCTGCCTTCGTTACTCATTACTCGTCCTCCACAAGCTGCTAGCGGGACAGCTGTGAGCACTAACAGCAGCCATATTCACTGTTTACCTTCATTAGGACATTTGTGGGGGAGCTGTTGAGAAGGAAGGCCTGGGGGGACATCCTCGGTCCCAGGACCCTCACATCGAAACATGAGACGCCTTTCATTCTAGGAGAAGACACTCTAATAGATGTAAAGTAATGCTGCCTTCATGCCACGTCCTTGATGTGACGTTTACCTGGAATCACCCTCAAGTGACTGGCGTGTCACGCAGGATGGAGTTTCTTCATTCATGTTTAAGTTTTATGTGCAAGCGCCTCATAACACTGGTTAGTCAGCGCTCGCTTTCATGCAGCAGGCTGCAGGTTGTATCTGTGAGCGGAGCTGTTCGGTTATTGTCAGGCCAGTTGTACGCGGGCCAACATCTGCCCGACATCAATCCCACTCAGTTAGATTCTTACACATTTCTAATGTTCTAAAGTTGTAAATGAGGCTCCATATCTAACCGACAGTTAAGATTTCAAAGCTTTGTGATGTAGCCTCTGGTGTATCGGACAATAGCGCACATCCGCCTGTCATAACTGCTCGTGTGTGTGTGTGTGTGTGTGTGAATCTTTCTCTTGTGTCATTGAAGGACACGTTGAGGGAGTGTCATCCTTCAGAGCGCCACTGCCTCCCCAACCTGCCTTTGGTCTCTCCAATCTACTTTGTCACGTTTGTGCTCATGGCCCAGTTTGTGCTGGTCAACGTGGTCGTGGCGGTTTTGATGAAACATCTCGAGGAGAGCAACAAGGTACAGTGACGGCGTAGACACGCGTGTGGACATGGACTGCATCTAAATGGCTTACGGCACAGAGAGACACAACTGCATTTAATGTGGTCAGTCAGTGAAAGTGCATCTACTTCTGCAGGAGGCGAAAGAGGATGCAGAGATGGATGCAGAGATCGCCTTGGAGATGGCGATGGAGAGGGAACGCAAATTAAGCACAACTTCGAACAACAGTTCGGTGGGAGGAGCCTACGTGGGGCCGTGTCCACAGTCACCTGGACAGGTAGGAAGGACACAACCTACTCACTCAGGAAGCCTCACCAACTGTCAGACGACACAGGAAGTGAAAGTAAGGGTGCAATGGAGGACAGTAGCGTCAGCTGCATGTCTTTTCATTTAGTTCACCCGCTGTAGAACGCCATGTGTTGCATCGCGGCACAAAGACCCAGCTGGATGCTGGACTCTGTGGTCTCTGTCTCCCCCCGCAGGAGGAAGAGGTGCAGTACGGCGACCTGCTGTCGTCGAGGAAGATGTCCGTATCCAGGATGCACTCTCTGCCTAACGACAGCTACATGTTCCGGCCCGTGCGGCCCGCCAGCGCCCCCTACCCTTTGGAGGAGGTAGAGCTCAGTCCCCAGCACCAGCATTCAGGTAACTTATGTCGTCTGTTGAGGATTTAAGATGTGTGACGTGAAGTCAGCATGCAGTTTTGTGTGTGTGTTGAACAGCCACTGAGATAGTTTCAGTGCCACAGTGGGATAGTCAACAGTGGGAGTCAGTTTTTTAACTTCCTGGCATTTGTAGTGTTCTTGTTTCCGGCTTGGGTCTTCAAACACAAGTCAAAAATAAGACAGATTGAAGAAGATGCTGAGAACGTTACTCTCCTGACGAGCGCTGTTGTATCTGCAGTCAGATTGTAATGGCATGTTGAGGCCGGGCTCTGTCCCACGGTACCGCCTGCAGCGGATGAGCTGATGATATGTGAATCTCTGCAACACGGGCTCATCTGCTCAGCTGTGGAACGGCTGCATACTCCACGAGGATGACGGTTAACCTCAGGGTCAAGCTGCAGAGTCACAAAGCTAGATATGTAAACTCAAACTGGATCATCACAGCTGTGGGCTTCTTTGTCTATTGTTAGCTTTGTAAACAAGTGGCTTTACAGCTTGACCTGAAAGAACCAATAGAAAATGAACTTGTTTCAGATGTAACTCTGGCATTGCTGCGACGTCTTTAACCTGTTTTACTGTGATTACGTCTGCACTCACAGGTGCTTTAGACCTGTGAGTGCAGACTGCCTCAGACCCTGGTTACACAATCTCACAGCAGCTACGTCAAAGATTGAATTTCAGATATTTCTGCACTCACACTGGTAGTAAGAGTTGTCTACCTGGACCTGATCGAGTGCTGTATGACGTCTAAATACTAACCAGGATCTAATGCAGATTATTACTTCATTTTATCTTAATAATCAACATTTCTCTTTGGATAATGTGCTGATGATGCACTTTATTTTGTCAGCAGATTTGAAGCAATTGTAAATGAATAAAAACAAAAAACCTTATTTGCGTTTGTTGTTGCTCAAATCCAAATATTCTGTCAAAATAAAGTGTCATCAAATATAATCATTGTTAATTGTAATAAGAAACGGTTAGTATGTGTTTGCCGTAATATGCACGTGTTTGCATTGAGAGTGTGTACTGGTGATTTCGCAGCCTCAGGCTCGGTGACGTCGGTCCACTCACAGCCATGTGAGAGCCGCGCGCTGCTGCAGGTTCCAGACGCCTCCCCCGTTCACCCCCGACAGCCCCCCTCCCTCACCCTGCCCCGCATCGCCCCGCCCACGCCCAGCCGCTCGCCACGGGCCCTGCGCAGACAGGTGAGAGACCCCGTTTCAGCCGTCTGCGCACGCTAAACACGTTGAAACGCGTGTTACAGTGATAATGTGCATTTAGACGTATTGATGGGAAGTTTGTATTTGTGTGTTGCAGGTGGCAGTTAAATTGGATTCTGTGGAGTCTCAGGGTTGCGAGCGACAGGGGAGGCCCAACTCTGTCCATCTGCCTCCCCTCTCCCCTCATCCTTGCTCCCCATCTCCCCTGCCTCCTCCTCCCCCCTCCTCCCCCTCAGCCCTCCCTATCCCACCCTCCTCCCCTTCTGCCTTCCCTCCTCCCTCCCCGTCCTCTCTGCATCCGCTGCTGTCCTCCCCCTCTTCCCTCCCTCCTCCGCCGTCTTCCCCCTCGCTTCTCCTCCCTCCACCTCCCTCCCCCCGTCTTCGGAGACCTCGGCCGCCCTCTGCTGTCTCCCTCTGCGACCCGGCGGACGAGGAGGTGTACCACATCACCAGCTCCGCCCGCCACAGGTGGAGGGACGAGGAGGGAGGGGGGCAGGAGGGCAGAGGGAAGGCCGGACGCAGCCACTCCCTCTCCCCGTACACCACCCCCCACTCCACCTCCTCCCCTCCTCCTCCCTCGCTGCCGCCTTCCTCCTCGAGGAGCGCCTTCCTCAGTCTGCTTGGGGCGGGACTGACGGACCGTGACTTCAGGAAGGGTTTGAGCGTTGACCACCACGCCATCCCGGACGAACCGTCGTCCCCGTCCGCCGGTTACCCTGACGACCAGCGGCGCCACTCCATCGAGGTTTGCCTCCCGCGGGCCGCCATCGCCGGTGACGAGCGAGACTTTACGCGCGAGGCCCACCGGTCGGAAAAAGGTGGTCAGGCATTTCCTGTGAGGGTGCAGTCGGTCGGGGGCGGCCACAGGAAGAAGAAGATGAGTCCTCCTTGTATTTCCATCCACCCGCCCAGTGAGAGGGAACACCCCCAAATAGCCTCACCCCCGAACCTGGCTGACTGCAGCACGCTGCTGAGACGCAGGACGCCGTCCTACGACCTGAGCCCTGCAGATTCACAGACGCGCCCGCAGACGCACTCCCCGCTGCACGCGCCGCTCACGCCCGTGCACGCGCCGCTCACGCCCGTGCACGCGCCGCTCACGCCCGTGCACGCGCCGCTGCAGGCACGCTCGCCGTCGCACACGCTGACGCCCTCGCCGGCGTCCACTCCGACACACGCGCCCCCGCGCGCGTCCACGCCCACGCCCCCGCACGTCCCGATCAGCCCGCACATCCTCATCCAGCCGCATGCACCTCTCGTCCCGAGGCCTTTCTCGCAGACGCACTCCCTCTCCCCCGCTGCGAGGCATTCCTCGCTCGCGGGGGAGTACATCCCCCTCCCCCAGTTCACCTTCGACCAGCCACAGTCCAAGTTCATGAGCGGCCTGTCAGCTGGCCTATCAGACACCGACGCAGCCACCTGCTCCTCTCCCTTCGACAACAGACTGGGAAGCGGCGCAGGATTCAGTGCAAAGAATCGGAGGACTGCCCAGTGAACATCGGGCATTAGCCTGCAGGAAGTGAATTAACTGGTCCTAAATCTCTGAAGTTGGGGGGATGACCTCAGCGGAGATTGGTGCTGGGGAGAAAATGAGAGAAAGAAGTTTACTGGGAGAAGGATTTGTTATTGTTTTTGAGCGCTGAAAAGACATGACTTGTTCTTTTCACAGAGACGCTGGTACAGTCCCGCCCTAGAGTAATAGACTGTGGATCCGTCTTCCTAAACCCAGCTTGGAGGACAGCAGATCCACTGAGGCTGTACCAGTCAAACAGTACCCACTGTACACGGTGTGTTTGGGACTAATACTGACGACACACCAGGACTAAAGCCACCTAACTCCGTAGCCAAAGTTTTTTTGTTTTTGTTTTTGACACACTGTCCCCACCCACGCGAGCCAATCAGGAAGCAGCGTCTGGCTGACAACCTCTGACTTTTACAAGAAGTGGTTTGTGAGATGCGAGCGTGGGGGGAATCGTGGGATATGCAACTTCAGGTTTTCTACAGAAGTTCTGCTTGCCCCTCCTCTGCTCCTCGATCACATTGATCAGAGCAGACGTGTGTGTGTGTGTGTGTGTGTGTGTGTGTGTGTGTGTGTGTGAGCGTGTGAGCGTGTCTGTATTTTCCTGTGTGCGAGTATTGTCAAATCTGTTGTCACGGAAGTCGGCCATCTTGTTCTTACGCCGGCAACGACAGAGAGGGGAAGCAGGGCAGAGCTGTAGTTTGTGTTTATCTGTGTATCTGTGCAGTGTAAATAAAGGAAAATACTGTATTTGGTGAGATTAAAGATAGCTCTATCCATATGCACATATTTTTATAGAGATCTAAAATGTTTTTTGCACACAAATTTGAATTTCAAGTTGCTTGTTTTTCCTCTGTTGTCCTCTTGTGAATGTGTGTTTCTTTTCAAACCGGAGAAAGCCGTGAGGGAGACGAGCCTCCTCTCTGCAGGCTGGCTGAGGTGGAGGAGGGGGGGTTTTATTTTTTTATTTTGAAAAGGAGACAGATGAGAACAGGATGTGATGTGTTTCTGTAGCTTTGTCTCAGATGTCTATGTATTTGGTGTCTAAACAACGGTCTTAAGAAGCGGGCTCAGTGATGCAGGACACATTCATGAAGGTGTTTTGTTCCATGCTGACGTCCCTGCAATGTGGCTAATACTCCAAAAGAATCAAATGGTGTTTTTTCCTTGTAAGTTCAAATATACGGCATTTTATGCAACACAGAGAAAAATACTCAATGTATTTATTTGTCCAGATTGATTATGAAACAACTTGCAGCCATTTAAATGCATCTGTGAGCTGCTGACTAAAGGGAAATATACAATACCAACGAAATCCAGTATTGTCCTTGTGAAAGAGAAAGGTCATCTCTGAGCCGCCCTTCTGCAGCTGTTCATCGAGCTGGATCAGCTCTGACACCACTTCGTGTTTCTGTACATCTAAAGACAACCAAACTAACTAACGTACTAAATATGTGTAGCCAGAGTGCAATAATAATATATACTTGTGGAGAATATAGTAACATCCACACATAAAACAACCACTCTTGTGTTCGTACATACTGTAGAACTACTATATATGATATAAACCCATTTCTATATGACGGTGGAGAGTGTTTATCTCTCGTGTTCATGCTGGTGTTCTCGGTACTGCCTGTGGCTGGACGCAGTGTTAGCTGCTGTAGATTTATTTAAGAGAGCCGACGGTGTTTCTGACGAGTGACGTGCATCTCTGCTGAGGACTCAACCATTTGCCACCCCACTATTGTATTTCCCCCAACTAACCCGCCGCCGTCTTATCAGCATAAGACGACCGCGTTAGTTCCCTCCTGCAGATGGACTCATGCAACCCCAAAGGTGTGAATGACAAAGAATGACGTGTTTTCTTACCAAGCCATACATTTACTCTGACACAGCACAATATGTACGTTATTCTATTTTGTGCACAGTCTGGTTCGGCACAGTTACACAAGAAGCATGCTCGTAACCGACTTCGGTACCGATTCCTCTTTCAAAGGCAGCAGGCCGGGTCGGCGTCTTCATTCCTTTTCTTATCGGCACGTCACACGCACAACTCCTCAGTGATCTGAGTGAAAACCAAAGTGCTTTGATGCTGCAACAAAATGCCCACAGGCCCAGGGTTTCATATGCTAAAACTGTCCCCGTCTCGGTGGTATTCAGAGTGTTTGTCATCGACTAACTGGATGACAAAGGGTCTCTGGAGGTCGGCAACAACTCCAATGGGGAGTGAATTTTACTGAATTGCGCTAAAACTAGCATTGAAAGAGTTTGCCGATACCTGCAGAACCCCTTTTCAACATATCCGAGATTATTATCCGATTATATTTCCCTTCAACGCTCTCATCATCTTTGAATCCCCCGAGCAGCATTACGAGGGTCAAATAGTGAGATGAGCTTCAGGCTGCATTCTTCAGCGCCGCCCCGTGATTGGTTGCCGTCCATCCAAAGTTTAGACAAAGGTTGGCATGTTGCAAAGTCTTTTGATAGCGCTCCTTTTTCCACTTCTGACACGCAGAAGCGTGCCGGACTCTGAGACGCCGTCCTCAGCGCAGGTTCAGAACCTTTGCATACAGGACGTGCTGGGACACTCTGTTATTGTGTTATCTTTGTCCTGTTTCGTGTCCTCTCCCTGCACAGATTGTCGGCAGCACGGGAGGCTTGAAGCAGTCTGAAGACTCGTCTCCGTCTCGCTCTTATTTGACTCAGTGCGGACGAGCCCGATCGACAGCATTTTGCCATATTAATCGACACAGTTTGTTGGAGTGACTGCATAATTGTTCTTACAGATCTTTGGATCTCAGTATTTAAATCCTGTTTGTGAGGAAACAGTTTTGACTATTGCATGTTCTGATTTAAGAAAAAAAAAAAAAGATCTTTTGGGAAAGAATCATCTGTTTTAGAGATTTTGATATTTGCATTTTCAGATGTTTCCATTTGTAGATTGACTACCTAATTGCACTGGGCTCTGACTAATTGGTATCTGATAGAATACTGATGGAATTCTTTATTGTCCAACGCAATACTGGGTGGTTATTTGCTGTATGAGGACAGAGCTCCTCTTGATACAGTTTTATAGAGAGACACCTTGTTGGTTCTACTTTCTTCAGAGCTGACGTTATTTAATGTTGAGGTGAGTCTCTTCGTCTCCTGATACTCTGAACATGCTGGGACTCTGGTGATGGTGAACCTGATGAAGCGATGTGTGTGTTTTATGTAGGAGTCGCCTCAGCCCCGACGCTCTGGAACGGTCGGACACGTAGAGCTGAGAAAGGTTGCGCTCGTGTCCGGCCTCGCAGTGACACCAGACTCCAGAAGGTTCAAACTGTGATAGAACTTGACTTTGATGAATCAGAAGCTTTGTGTTTTCTTTCTTTCTTTCTTTCTTTTTTTATTTATAACCTTTCAGTGAACGCCCCGGGCAACCCCCACCCCCCAAACCCCCCCAAGCCTTACAAGGAGGGGAGGAGGTGTGTTCTATCTGTCAGAGGAGAGCCAAGGTGTCTGCAATAATAAGCCCTCCGTTATTCCCTGTGACAGAGGGAGAAGGGAGGAGAGGTGTTGGAAGGCTCGACGCACAGTCGGACTCTCTACATTGTACCGTTGCTGATTATTGTGTGATGACCGACCGTTGTCCTGAAGGATGTTTCCCTGTCCATTAAAAAATACAAGATTTTTTTATTCCTGATACACATCTGTTTTATTGCTCATGTTGGTGTCGATGGACCCGTTGATGATGAAGAACTGTAGAGCCATATATCAGCCAGTATTCACTTACTGCAGACATATTAGTATTTATGAAAGATGATAAGAAACAATACATTGCAGGACAGGCCAGGTTTATCTTGTCATATCTTGTTGGGAATTCTTTAAACTCTTAGATCAGTGCTGGTTTGGCTAAAGGGGAAAAGAAACGGCAGAAATATTGCAAATATTAGCAAGTGCCTCCCACACATACTTATCCAATGTCTTCACTTCACCTCGATCTCTTCTCAGACAGCAACATATGACTGATCTTGAAACATTGATGAGGTGTTTGGATTAGCTGTCACTGGAGAGTAGATCACAGAGTCGGCTTCAATGTGATGAAAACAGACGACAACGGAAGAGACCGAGATATTCGACGCTGATGAAGTCGGCAAAGGACTAAACTAACTCTTATGGTATTTGCTGAATGGTTAGAAGAAGTAGCCCGCTGGACAAACTGACGAAGGCAGACATGATTTTGTATAAAACCCACAAAACTTTACTAATCTAGATTAAAAAAATGTATTTTGTCAACAGTTCAGCTGATTCCAAGGCTCATTCAATATACCGATGATTGTGAACAGCACTGTGCTGGTAATCAGTGTGAACATAACATTTCATGTTTGTATCTTTTCTCAACCATCAAAGTCGGCCAATGACTTTGAATGTTGCTCTATGATAAGGTAAGTCGATAATATGGAACTTGACATGGTAAGTTGTAGTTGTTTTCGTGTTCTTCCTCTTAAGTGGTATAAGTCCCTGCCTGTGTCCTGAACCGGAAGTTGGAAATGCCGTCTTTAGCAGGACGTCTGATAAAGGACATCTGATACAGGACGTCTTATGGAGGACGTCTGATAAAGGACATCTGATACAGGACGTCTTATGGAGGACGTCTGATAAAGGACATCTGATACAGGACGTCTTATGGAGGACGTCTGATAAAGGACGTCTTTAGCAGGACGTCTGATAAAGGACATCTGATAAAGGACATCTGATACAGGACGTCGTATGGAGGACGTCTGATAAAGGACATCTGATGCAGGACGTCTGATGCAGGACGTCTGATGCAGGACGTCTGATGGAGGACGTCTGATAAAGGACATCTGATAGAGGACGTCTGATGGAGGACATCTGATACAGGACGTCGTATGGAGGACGTCTGATAAAGGACATCTGATGCAGGACGTCTGATGGAGGACATCTGATACAGGACGTCGTATGGAGGACGTCTGATAAAGGACATCTGATGCAGGACGTCTGATGGAGGACGTCTGATAGAGGACGTCTGATGGAGGACGTCTGATAAAGGACATCTGATGCAGGACGTCTGATGGAGGACGTCTGATAGAGGATGTCTGATGGAGGACGTCTGATGGAGGACGTCTGATAAAGGACGTCTGATAAAGGACGTCTGATGCAGGACGTCTGATGGAGGACGTCTGATGCAGGACGTCTGATGGAGGACGTCTGATAAAGGACGTCTGATGCAGGACGTCTGATGGAGGACGTCTGATAAAGGACGTCTGATAAAGGACGTCTGATGCAGGACGTCTGATGGAGGACGTCTGATGGAGGACGTCTGATAAAGGACGTCTGATAAAGGACGTCTGATGGAGGACGTCTGATGCAGGACGTCTGATGGAGGACGTCTGATAAAGGACGTCTGATGCAGGACGTCTGATGGAGGACGTCTGATAAAGGACGTCTGATAAAGGACGTCTGATGCAGGACGTCTGATGGAGGACGTCTGATGGAGGACGTCTGATGGAGGACGTCTGATGCAGGACGTCTGATAAAGGACGTCTGATGCAGGACGTCTGATGGAGGACGTCTGATGCAGGACGTCTGATGGAGGACGTCTGATGGAGGACGTCTGATAGAGGACGTCTGATAGAGGACGTCTGATAAAGGACGTCCGATAAAGGACGTCTGATGCAGGATGTCTGATGGAGGACGTCTGATGCAGGACGTCTGATAAAGGACGTCTGATGCAGGACGTCTGATGTACCCCAAGACCCGTTTGAGAGGAGAACTTTGAGGAGAAACTTCAGGCCAAAGAGCTGATATCAGATCAGCCTGACCTCACAATCAGACAGCAGACTCGTGTGAGATAAATGGATTTTTGACGAACTCGTTTTATATTGTAGGTCTAATGTGTGTTATAGTTAAAACGGCCAGCAGGTGTCGCCATCTCACCACGAGGGGGGTTGTCTGCATGTTAGTCACGCTTCCTGGGAAAGTTTGTCAGAAGAAGAACAGCAAGAGAAGAGTGTAACAGAGAACAGGCACCCTCAATAAAACATCTGTTTAAACTGTATTCAAGGTGAGATTTCGATTTGAAAGGCACACATTGTTCAGGTCAACTGTTACGCTTGTTAGCTAACACTAGTACGAGATTGTAAGTCGCTGTTTGGTAGAAAACTGTTGATACGGCCGTTATTAGCATTAGCCTAACAAGCTAACCCGTTGGTGAATGTGACCGCATGGTTATCGTGGTATTGTTGCTGAGTTTGGACGTTACTCAAGTTTCTCAGAAGAAGAACAGCAAGAGAAGAGTGTAACAGAGAACAGGCACCCTCAATAAAACATCTGTTTAAACTGTATGCAAGGTGTCTGCTGCCGTTCTTTGGTGCGGCCGTCGTCATATACACTGACGGGAGGGCAACAGCAGGAAAGGGAAGCAGTACATGCGACGCTACTCTAGCTGGACACCAGACAGGTTAGGCTAGCTGGATGACGTCATGCTAATAACTTATTTAGCTTTTTAAAACAACGGGGACAGATCCAGCACGGACAGTTAGTTAGAGACATGAAGCAGCTGCTGAGACATGATATATAACGTTATAAATACAGAATGTTATGTGTGTGTGTTTTATATTATAGTGAATATCATTATATGATATATATATTATTATATGATGCACATTATTATATTACACAGAATATTATTATATGATATATATATTATATTATACTGAATTGCCTGTGGGTGACAAAAATAAGATGTCCTGACGTGTTTATCAAAGTGTTATTTATTGCTTTGTTCATGTTGGAATAAAGGTTAAATATTTAACTGCAAAGTCGTAATACGTGTTTGATTCCTTCATTTTTTTTGCATTCAATCATTCCGGGATGTTTGCTGAAATTGATTGGATGTGGCTCAGCCCTACCTAGCGCATGTTCCACCAGCTCCACTGCTTTTTATATTGCCTAGTGTTGTTGTTTTTTACATCTTTTCTGAATTCATTTTTTGTCTCATGTAAAGCTTCATCAGTTGTGGAGAAGGTGCTCTACAGACAAACGTTGTAGGTAAGTAAGAGAACCACTAGGTGTCACTGTTTGATTGTTTAATAAGGATAGAGTTGGTGAGCGGGCCGTGAAGACTGTTCAGTGCATCATTTTAAATCGATGAAGATACTCATCACTGAATTTACACTTTTAGAGGTTCAGCGTCTTCAGTAAGGAGTATCTTTGCTCCTCTTTTCTTCTCCTACATTTATTTTCTAGTGTAACGGAATTACATGGTCTTTCACCAAACTGTCCAAATGCGTTTGGTTCAGCACCAAAGACCAATGAGTACACCACCATCGGCCCAGAGAGGAGCAACCAGCCCTGAGGACCCGCCAACGGGGTCTTCGGCCTGTCGGCTCACATGCGTTTGCTGCACCATCTCATGACTGTGTGTCCGCTCCTACAGTTCATCCTTTCATTGCAACAACAGATGGCGCTGCTGAACACGATCGCAGTAGAGACGTGACTGCTCAGCCGCTTTGCGTGCATGTGTTTGTTAGTTGTAATATGTTCCTGTGAGAAGCAAAGGTCAAGATGGCAGATTCTCAGAAGCAATAGAAAGCCTCCCGCCCCCCCTCTCACACGAGCCACGCCGCCTGCTCATAGCTATTCTTTTAAAATGCCACCATTTATTCTTGCCTTTGTCTGCTTAATGTACCCGTTGGAAATTAAATTTTAACTTATGCCCCATTTCTTAGAAATCAGTCTTTGGCTTTTTGTACACTGCCTTCTGATGTGTCAACAGACACATTCTGGGTTTGAATGCAGCTCTGCATTAGCCGGTCAAAGCTTCAGAGTTTGGCTGCGACCATGAAAGAAACATCTGTCTTTTTGGCTTACACTCCCTCTGAAGCGTGGTCTAAAACGACAGCCAGCTCGCAGATAGATCCTCACTCATCTCCATATGCCGCTGCACTTATCTGCTCTTCAAACAAGTCCGTCACCTGGTAACAGTCTGCTGTCAGGCAGCCAGCGTTTCCATCTTCATGGTGCAACGAAACGTCCGCCGTTCATTGGATCTCCACGTTTGGCTGTTCGGCAAAACGCCACGCAACTTTGGTCATACCACTCTTCAAGAAGCTTCCTCCCCTCAGCACCTGCTTGGAATCCGTGTGAAGCCGCTTTGTCGGGGGTGATATGACGAGTCTGTCAGTTAGAAAGCCACAGAGGAAACGTGGCGTCCAATGGCAGCAGGGCAGTGAGGCTCGGCTGGAAGACACAGTTACAGTGAGCAGCATACGAACGTCAAACTACCATGCAGAATCTGAGACTTGAGACAAGGATGCTTTTCCTGAACGATCCGCGGTGACGGGACTCAGCCTCGAACTGAGTAAAACGACAGGTTAAAGCGTCCACTGGGACATTACTCACAGCGTTCTCTTATTGCAGAACGTCGGCACTCAGCCCCGAGGGATCCCTTTCAGACGGCCTCCCACATAACAGCAGGAACAATTGGACAGCCTCTTACCTGCTCAGAAAGACACTTGGCTTCACGCTCTCTCAGGAAATCAGAGTTGTCGGTTTTTTCATTATGATTATGATTATCTTTCTACAGTCCACATCAGGACAAAGCTATGAGACTGAGTTGCTGCACCACATATAAGTCTCGTCTATCCTGTTGGTGAGCATTATTTCTCTTCTACTCTTTGATCTGGTCCTTGTTTCATTCATCATGAGGTCTACATTTTAGTGGAGGGAGAAGTCCATGTTTTAACCCTGTGGGGCCGAGCTGGGGAGGTGGGTGGGTGATCCTTGTGGTGGCCATATCCAGCTCAGAAAGGTGGGACAAAAACATGTACATGTCCACCACCACATAAACACTCTGTGTTATCTGGTTTAGGAAATCAAGAACCCCGCAGCAGAGACAACCTGGGCTCGGTGGCATGGAGCTGAGAGTTCAGCGAACAAACTATGCTGCGGTGCAGGAAAAGGTCAAGTTTAGTATTCGTGGTATTTCGTGATGGAACCAGTGGCGCAGTGACAATCAGGGATGAAGTCATGCTGCTTGGGGAAGTGGAATCATTTCTGATCTCATCATATTATTCCATCGGTGGCTAATGAGGCTTAGAGGTGCTCGGCCTGGAAACCCTCGGAGGAAAGGGGTGGGCGGATGCTGAATACCTGCCATCGTGCGCCGCTGAGTTTAAACACAAAATAAGAACGAGGACGTGTTCCACTTCAATGACTACATTGCAATGAGATTCCAAATGAGCTGCGAGGAAACTGATTCTCTTCAGAGTCCATTTCAGGAGTTCATTTGCAAAGTCCTGGATATCAATTTAGGGGGACATTAAGTTAATTTCACGTTTTTAAATGCAGAATTTGTCAACGAAGAACATCATTTAGTCTTCATCCTTGTGTTATATTTCTGTGTTGTCATTCATTTACTGTACATAGATGAACATTCTGCGACATAAAGGGAGGCGACGGAAGGCAGCTCTCAGGTGTTATTAGAAGAAGGAAAGCTTTAACGTCTTCATGTATTCTTCTTCACTCATAAAGGTTATGTTCTTCTGTCCTCTCTCCAACAACACATGTGTGCACATGTAACTCCCCAACTTCATGTATCTGCCTTCATATGAACTACAGCAATTTCTGTCACTGCCCTGTCTCCTTCCCTTCCTCTTGACCCTTCGACTGAGTGTCCCCTCATAGGATGTGTAGTATACGTGTGTGTGTGTGTGTGTGTGTGTGTGTTCAGTGAAAGCTGTTGATTATGTGGACTGGTCTTGTATGGATTTGTATGAGAGAGAGAGAAATAAATTAGGAATTGATTTTTGTTATCAGATTACTGCATCTGCAAAACCACAGGAAGTACTGAATGATACTCTCAATAAAAAGATTAGGAAATATAAGGGAAACTAATTGATCGCCGTGTGTCGCGTTGCAGTGGTGTGTGTGTGTGTGTGTGTGTGTGTGTGTGTTTGGGGGTGGTGGATACTCTAGCGTCTGTTTCCCTGTCTGTCTGTTTCATATTTGTGGTTGAGTTACCCTCCGTGTGTGTGTGTGTGTGTGTGTGTGTGTGTGTGTGTGTGTGTGTGTGTGTGTGTGTGTGTGTGTGTGTGTGTGTGTGTGTGTGTGTGTATTTGTGTGCGTGTGTTGCACACCCCCTGAGGCCATTATGTCTCCCAGACAGCTGTTTAGTGACCTGATAACACACCTCAACTCCCTCCCCCAGCATGTCACACACACTCCCACACACACACTCCCACACACACACACACACACACACACACACACACACACACACACACACACACACACACACTCCTACACACACACACTCTCCCACACACATGGCAGCCCAGCATGTCTGCAACCACCGGTATCCTCAAGCCATCACACACACACACACACACACACACACACACACACACACACACACACACACACACACACACACACACACTAACACAATCACATGCAGACACCTTCAGTCCCACACATGTCCAGCTTTGTCCATTCACAGCTGGAGACAGAACACACAGACCTCCTGAATTGTTGTTGTTTGATCATCTCAAGGGTGAGAACGATGACTCTGTGGTTCATGAAAGAGACGACACGAGGACGCCAGGGCCAACCGCTGTACCGAGACTAAAGGTCGCATTACACTATAAAAGAACTGGGTTATGCTTCATGTTCATAGCTGTCTGCTGCAGCAGCCGAAGGGAGACGCAATGTCGTTGGACTACGGGGTTAAAAGCGTATATTTTCGGACAGTCTCACCTGGAAGGCCTTCAATTGTTGCACTTTGTTGGTGATGGTCGAGAAAGACAGAGAGAGAAGTTTGAATCCCGGGTCCTTCGTCAACAGAATGTCAGATTGATTTTTTGGGGAGTGAACTGGCACCTTTAGCACTTGCCAGGTGCTGCCAGGAGCACCGGCTTTTTTGCGAGACACCAACGGAGCTAGATTGAGCTATAGGCTCCTGCGTTCCTAAAATAGTTCATCCTTTTGCAGATAATCAGGGTTTCATGGGATTTTGCCAATCCCGTGTGTTGGTTTTTGTGGATCTCAGCAAATCTCGTGACAATGTTACCTCTGTAATCCGAAGGGACTTGCTGCAGGAATCATGAGAGCTGAATTAGCCGTATTAGCATTGAGTTGGATGCTTTCATAGTGAGGATGTGCCATGCCCCCTTTTCCTGTCTGTGATATTCATGTTCAAGGAGGTGCAGCCAAGCTGCCTGGAAAGAGTCCAATGTGAAGGCATCAGGAGGCCGGCTGATACTGTCCTTCTGGCTTCAGTGGACCGCGGTCGCTGAGCGGTTTGCGACCGAGTGAGAAAGCACCGTCACACCAACCCGCTGATGTTTGTAAGTAGTTCGTTGGACGTTACAGGCGTTTTCTTCTTGACCCGGATGAGCAACTCACACGGTTACAAGTTGCATGGTTATGTTATTGTCATTGGACAGGGTTGCAAAAGGAAAGGCAGATTGTCGTCCCATTTTGTTTCACAAGAACAACACAAAAATGACATTCGGAGGGTGCGGGATGAGTTATGGAGTCTCGCAGCCAGAGGGAAGAAGGTGTTTTAAAGTCTACCGCAGCCGATACGTCTGTATCTCTTATAGACGGCAGCACATGTCAACGTTTTGTCCTTTGAGCTCTTCATTTGTATTTAAATGCTCTGAGGTATTACAATGTAATCCCCGCAACCACCTTAATGTGCTTTGTTCTACTTGACAGAACATTTTTAATCATTGCAGTATTTTCTAATACTCCATTTTAATATTCCATAAAGTCTCCCTTATGCTCTGGACTACTTATGAGGCTTCGCTGGTATCCCAGGGACACAGCCGACTATCATGTGCTTGTGATAGTGAGGCCACGGCAACCTGACTGAGCCTTATGGCGTTTATAATGTCACAATGGCATTCTGGGACATTTGAAACACATCTTGCTTGCGGGTTTGCTGTGGTCGTATTCCACAGTAGCGGGGTCGCCGTGTGGTTCAACTCCCGACAGTGAATTCTATTATAACTTTATCAAAAAAAGATTTATAGTACATCCACACACTGAAAGAGAAGCAGTGACCAGCACGCACACACACACGCACGCACGCACACACACACACGCACGCACACACACACGCACACACACGCACGCACGCGCACGCACGCACGCACGCACACGCTGACTTCTTTGAGCCTCTCCAGTCGTTTGATGGTCGTTTGCTCGGTCAGGTGTGAGTTGAGACTGTTAAAGCCATTTGTGGAGCCAGTATTAACATGTA
Organism: Lycodopsis pacificus; assembly: GCA_028022725.1. Taxonomy (NCBI): domain Eukaryota; kingdom Metazoa; phylum Chordata; class Actinopteri; order Perciformes; family Zoarcidae; genus Lycodopsis; species Lycodopsis pacificus. The sequence continues at coordinate 3,227,678 of CM051702.1, forward strand.
CAGTAACACCCCCTGCCTCCCCCCCTCTCTCTCTCATCTCCTCCCTCTGCCCCTCGCTGAGGCTCTCGCTCCTCTTTGCTCCCCTCTCCAGAGAGAGAGAGAGAGAGCGAGAGAGAGAGAGAGCGAGAGAGAGAGAGGGAGAGAGAGCGTGAGAGAGAGAGAGAGTGCGAGAGAGAGAGAGCGTGAGAGAGAGAGAGCGTGAGAGAGAGAGAGAGTGCGAGAGAGGGAGAGAGAGAGAGAGGGAGAGAGAGAGAGCATGAGAGAGAGAGAGAGCGTGAGAGAGAGAGAGCGTGAGAGAGAGAGAGTGCGAGAGAGGGAGAGAGAGAGAGCATGAGAGAGAGAGAGAGGGAGAGAGAGAGAGCGTGAGAGAGAGAGAGAGCGCGAGAGAGAGAGAGAGAGAGAGGGAGAGAGAGAGAGAGCGTGAGAGAGAGAGAGCTTGAGAGAGAGTGTGAGCGAGAGAGGGAGAGAGAGAGAGAGAGCGAGAGAGAGAGAGAGAGAGTGCGAGAGAGAGAGAAGGGGGGAGGAATGTGAAAATTCACATTACAACTTCCAAGCCACCGAGAGGCAGAGAGCCACTGCTGAGCCTGCTAATGATACTAAATGATGGATGGATGGATGGATGGATATATATATATATAGATATAGATAGATGGATAGATAGATATTTGTTTGTTCTCTGATGAGGAAGTTGGGTGAAAGTGGCATCTGACATTTGGCCTGACATTTGATGAAACCGCTGCCATGTTAGGGCCCTAAGCTGACTCTCCTAATCACTCTCCATGTATACTTACTGTACCTTAAAGACGAACTCCATTCTTATTCAGGTCAGTTTACTCTATGGGGGGGGGGGGGCAATGAGAAAATGACTCTAGCAGACCGACTGACTGAATGAATCTCATCTTGGGCTTCAGACTGCAACGGAAAGTCTTGGTGCACAAACTCAAAGATGCGTGTTGGCTGAATGGATCCAGCGTTTGTTTAGAGACTGAAAGTCAATTTTTCTGCATCAATTGTGACTATTTGAAAAAAAAGTCCGTCAAGTCCCTCACCTTCCACACTAAATGGCAGGAGTAGCCCATCACGCGGATCCACGAGCGTCCTGTGACAGTGACGGGAGCCGTGTGGCGTTCAGGAGCATGTCAGCGTGGCAGGAACCAAAACGTCGGTGTCCTCTGTTTCCAGGTCGGATGCAGTCCAAGTTAACCCGTTACGCAAACTGATCAACAGTTGGATGTTTTTTTTAAATAAACACTGAACAGATGAACACAGAACTACAGACGACAACGTACGGAACTCTGGTGGAATCCCCGCAGGTAGGCTGCCACGCGTCCTCTTCTTAAAACCTTTCAACGGTGACGATCTCATGACACAGTAAAACGTGGAATCCATTTTTTTCAGTTCGCTCAACAAAGCATTGAAGTGTTTTTATGTTATGTTGTAGGCTGCGTGCACACTTCTCGGTCCGCATGCATCCACATTTACAAGTTGTTCTCTGCAAGCAGCGGCGCTCCCACGTTTTATCTCAACAATGCCGCGTGAAGGTGGAACAACCGACTCTCCTTCAGTAATATAGGAGGCTATATTTGTCTTTGCACCACTGGTTGATGTGTACTTATGTCCCCTTGTCTGCTCTGCTGTGCTCAAGTTTTTATCCGGATAGATTGAAAACCCCAAAAGGCACGATTAGGGGGAGACTGTTGCTGGCAAAAGAAAAGGGTTATCCTTGACGAGCATTAGAATGGAGATGACTGAGAGAGGAGGGAGAAAGATTGCCGTCTGAACCATTTGCGATTTCGCCCCAACTCTAACCGTATCGGTCTCTCTTTGACTGAGCTGCTCCCCGAAGGAGCTTTAGCGCAGAGAGAGAGAGAGAGAGAGCGCGCGCGACAGACCGACAGTCCGTCTATCTATCCAGCTGCCTCTGCAGAAGCGCGCGGGCACACACATAGACAATACGCGAAATCGCACGCACGCGTGCACAGACGCGTAGCCCACTCTCTCTCTCTCACACACGCACTTACACGTGCACGACGAGAGAAAGAGAGAAAGAGAGAGAGAGAGAGACGTTGAGAGCGAGTCCCACGGTTCGCAGACTGCCGGAGCCTCCACTGTTGAAGTCAACGTGCGTGTGCGTCTCTGCGTGCGTCCGGCGGCTGCTCACCTGCCTCTCGCTCTCCTCGGCCGGGACAGGAATAACGGGATACCGGGAGCTCTGATCATACAGAGGCAGGTTGAGCCCCCCCCCTCCCGCTCCCCACCCCCCCACCCACCACCATGCGCGGGGCCAGCAGAGATTGCAGTGGAGAATCCGCGGTGGGCGCACGCACAACGAAGATTGGATTACAACGACAGTGATTTTTTTGCTCGCTGCTGCGCGCCCGTTAAGTGCTAAAACGGGGGGATTTCATTCAGGGTTTTTTTTTTTTTTTTTTTTTTTTTTTTTTTGGAACACGCGTGGAAATAATTCACAGCCCGAGACTCCGTGCTTTTTATTTTTTGTTCTTCTTTTGCTCTTCTGCTGTTGTGCCGTGCTTGTGAGTGTGCTCCCCGTCACAGGCTGCATGGTTTCTCAGAGGAGAGAGGGGACTGTTGCAATGTCATCTCACGCCACTGTTTTGGAGCTCTGTGGAAGGGAGATGCTGTAAGTAGACTTTTGTCGTGTCTGTTATTTCCCCCCAGAATGTGGGTTCTGATGATCATGCACCGTGTCTGTCTCACCCCCACCCCTTCACTCCCTTCTCTCTCTCTTGATCAGCGGGTACCGCTTTTACCCACAGGCGTCCCTTATCCAAAAGTGCGGCACCCAAAACCACGGAGAGCACAGCTGCCCCTAAAACACGGCCAACTGGGATTTAAACGATGCGAGGCACGCAGTATGAGATGCAAACTAACACAATTAATCTCTTCTCGGCTCTTACGTCAAGTGTCAAGTGTTGTAGTTTCCTCATAATTCATATCGCACTGGTGCAGTGAGCTATAAAAGCTCATACAGCGTCTCTCAGCCGGCCAAAATAATCTAAAAAAAGAAACACGACTCCATGCACCCTAATAAACTGACTGAAATACAAAGAAACGAGCCTCCTTTGGTAGTTGGGCGCATGCACCCAACACCCCTCAACCATCACGCAGTGTCGTGCAACACACGATGTGAACCCGCTTTCACCAAAAGGCAGCGAGTTTAACGCAACGTTGCACAAAACGAAGAATGCTTTCAGGTGATTGTATCCAGAGGTTGGGTCACACATTGCGGGTTTTTTTCTGGTCACGCCGCTGGTTGGCACAACTTCCAGCTCTTGTCCATCCCATACCAGGACTCTTCGTCCTGCTATGGGATTATAGGAGGCATCTCTAAGAACGCACCGCATATTGTTCTAAATTAAAACGATATTTTGGGGCAACATCTTGCGCATGTGCCCTCCCGAAACGTGACAGAAAGAGAACACAGGCTTTGCCCTAAAAAAGGAAAAAGTCTTTCACTATGTGAGGAGCTCTTGGCCAACAGTGGAGGAGACTGGCCAACGTTGCGCCACTAGGGGGCGCCCTTGTATTGTGTAGGTCCGATTGAACATAACGGGGAGATCCAATTGAATTTACATCCCCTCTCCCTCCCCTCTCCCCCTCTCCCTCTCTCCCTCCTGTTCTCAAGATGCAGTCACGTTGTTGAAGCGCAGCTCTCCTGTCACAGAGAAGCCTTCTCTCCATGTAAAGACAGCAGCTGCAGCCCATGGAAGGCCGATCCATATTGTTTTATGACCGCAAAAAGGAAATAATGTATTAACCCAATGCTGTCGACCATGATCATTCTGGTTTCCCTGCTTCAACTACACGAGTGTGTTTGTGGGCATTTCAGAAGAGTTCTGCATTCATCTCTGCTCATTATACAGCAGTAGCACGGGGACAAGGGAGTAGAAAGAAGTGATGAAGATGAGAGTGGAAGAGTGAGGTTGTGTGCGAGACACAGAGGGAGGTCGATGTCATGCATTTGAATACTTAAGATATAGAAGAAGACATTATTCACACAGCTCGGAGGCTTCTAAGACTCTTAAAGTAAAGAGTTGCCGTCAAGTAGTGGACAGATTGCCCCTGCAAAGGCAGCGCCGCTGTGCTTCAAGTCCATCAGCGTTGTTCATGGCTGAATAAAGTCTGAAATCCTTTGTGACTCTGGCCTTCAGAGAAAGACATGAAGACAGAAACACTGCAGGGCGAGACGCTCGCTTTGTTCCAAAGAAGCCACACTGACGACAACCGATATGTCCAACCGGCCTCGATGACGATCTACACGCACTTTGTTTCTATTACGACGACGACCTTTTTTCTTCGTCCTTTATTTTCCTTTAAATACGGCGGCAGCATATGCCGAGCCAGTAAAGCAAATTGGAATTCAGAAAGAGAGAGACGGTGTTCTGAAATGGGCCCCCTGCCTGCTAATGGAGCAGAAACAAACTGATGCAATTAGCACTAAAAGAACTGAAAGAGGGGGGGGGGGGGCATAGGTATGTATCAGGTGCAGAGGGAGAAGACACACACACACACACACACACACACACACACACACACACAAAGAGAGAACTGCAACGCGGTTCACACCCATTATATAAGAGAATACTAGTGGTGTCACTTTCTTTGTTGGTCTCTCTCTCTCTTTCTCTCACACACACACACACACACACACACACACACACACACACACACACACACACACACACACACACACACACACAGTGGGTTTGTAGGCAGCTAAAGAGGTATGTGCAGTGGGCAGACAACATGTTGAAGCCTGAGCGGTAGCTCGATTACTTCCACTGGGCTTCTCGTGGGTGCTCATGCACACGTCGGGGCACACGGAGCAGATGGCTGGGCCCTGGGAGAGAGAGGGAGAGAGAGGGGGAGAGATGATGGGAGAAAATGGACAGAGGAATGAGCTGACGAAGGGGAAGAGTGGCTGGGGCAATAGTTTGGGCTAACTTCAAAGGGACGCTCCCAGCACAGTTGGGAGAAGTTCAAGATTGTTAAGAAGCTGCAGAGGTTGAGATATCCTGACTTTTAGTTCCCAGTATTGGTCATGCTCCAAGAACTCTGGATGTGTCTCTCAGTCCAAACCAAGTAAGTCCAAGTGAACCGTTTTTGTTGTGCAGAATCAAGTCCCTTGGCAAGTCCCTTTTTTAATTTTGGGAAAACTAATTGGAGCTTCATCCCATTTGCTTCAAAACTACACATCCCATAGTCCTACTCTGTGGCACTGTGACGTCGTCTCTTGGACTTTATGATGCCGATTGTCTCTTGACGTCCCTTAGTGTCGGTTCCTGATCCGTTCAGCCCCAATCGCTAACAAGTTCTGTGTTCGTTTTCAACAAACCAAAATAAGTTGCTCATGCTGGAAATAAATAAAAATAAAGTTTTTGTGCAGCAGAGGCTTTTTGAGAAGTGTTGAGAGAGAGGAACACTGTTCCTTAATGAAGGTATATCTCAGTTAAAAAAGCACTCCAAACAGTCTTCTGTTCATTTAAAACATTTAAAATCCCTCGAAATAGTGTTAGTTGGTAAGCCCAGGCCTGTAGACAGCTCCTAACTCCAGCAGCACATTTGCAATCATACAAATTCTATTCCTTGGTGGAGGTTTTCTTCATATTGCATAATCTCATTTTAGGATGAAACCCTCACACTAGAAAGCGATGGAAGGATACAGGACCAGGGGAATGAATATAAGTGAGAGAAATAGGAATAAGAGAGAGAATGATGGCAGAGAAGTGAAATGTCTTGGGACAAAAGAATAAATGAAGTTATTTTAGTCTTTGTATAACTTTGCAGACATGCAATGAGACCGTAGTGGAGGCAGGAAGAGGCCGATCAACCAAAACCAGAGAGAGAAGGAAGAGCTCAACACCCCTAGTTCCCCGATCCCAGACCCGGCTGGTTACAGCTTACAAAGCTCAGGAAACAGGCTTACAATTAGTAACGGTCACGTAAAGCAAAATTATCCAAAATGAGGTGAAGACACTATAACTATGGAAGTAGTTGACAAAATGGTTCCTCTGCTGAATAGGCCTGGACGAGGAGAGATGAAGGACAGAGGAACAGCTGAATGAGACCCATAAGAGACCTTTTAGGAAGTCATTCCTATTCCTAACTTGTGAGGTCGCCCACTGACGGAGGGCGACACGGCCTGGCGCCCACAGGCTCCCACGTTAAACATGAATAAAAATGTCTTCGTGGACAGGGGCGTTGCCCGTTAACGTAATCGTACACCAAGTTTCCTCTACTGGAACCGAGGAGCCAAGCATACGTTTGGCCATGTAGCGTGTTGCTGCTTATTGTTGCAGCCAGATTCTCACATGTTGTTATATTACCCGAAAGCCACCATGGTTCTCCGACACACTTCCGCCATCCATTGACCTCAAAGCTGTCGCGGTAAGGATGGGCTCTGAGCGAGGTGGCTGCTGCAGTCTGTGAAAGGTGAGGAGTGAGCGGAGGGGCATTCAGTGGTTGAAATCTGCAACCACAGCGCTAGATGCCACCAAATCCTACACACTGTCCCTTTAAGACAGAAAAGACAGCCAACCCCCCCCCCCCCCCCCAATGCTTACAAAGTATGAATGTTTAGAGTATAGTTTCCTTAAGTGTGCGTGTGGTCTACCTCTATTGGTGAGTTTCCATCCACTGTTTTGATGACGTAATCTTAAATTACAGAAAAGTAGTGAATTTAAATGCATGTTGCCCAAGTTTAGAAAATTCATTGCAGTGTGTGAGAAAGTGATTGAAGGTGGAGGACGAAGGCTGAAAGCAGTGTGAAGGATGAAAGGAGATAAGTGAATGGGTGATGAATAAATGTAAAAGTTATGGAGGAAGCAATGTGGGATGAATAAAAACACGAACTATTGAAGCCTTCTACAAACCAGAACATATGTACACACACACATGCGTCCTCTGGGCCGTGGCATCGGGAAACATACTTTCATCCTCGGTATCAAGCAGCCCAGCCCCGACTCTGTACATAAATCATCCATAGACTGTGTACAGTGTGATCATCTCATTTGAATGCCATTTAGGAAGGAAGAAGGAATGTGGCCGCGGCGGTAAATGCAATCACATTAATCATCATGTAAAGATAAAGCGGCTGAATTATTGATGCATGTGAAACCTAGTTGTGTGTCTGGACCAGAAACGTGGGCGTTTGTGGAGGTGAAGCCTTGCGGGAGTTGTGGCAAGAGAGACTCTTTTTCAACTTGTTTCACTTTCTTCTACCCTGATCACTGAGAGAGTGATTTGGTAAGAATACATAGATGCACTTGTGTGAGGAATGTACGACTGTGTGTGTGTGTGTGTGTGTGTGTGTGTGTGTGTGTGTGTGTGTGTGCACGGTAGCCAGTAGTATGGATGTGCCTGCCAAACATCATTTACTGTTATGGTGCCAAGAAACGGGAGCCTTTGTGTGACGACAAACTGTCCCAATCCGATTTGGCTGTGGATGCTCTCGCTCTCTCTCTCGCTCTCTCTTTCTCTCTCTCTCTGTTTTTTTCTGTTTGTCTTTCGTTTGTCTGCCTCTCTCTCTCAATGCCTCTTTCCTCTGCATTGCCTTCACTTCCTCGGCCTGTCTTTCCCGTCTTCGGCCCGTTCCTTCTCGCCCTGAGTTCCCCCCCCTGTGATGCTGCAGAGTTGAGACAAGGAAAGATGAACACTCGTCTCTATTCTTAGTCGGTCTTCTACACCACCCGTTGGAACTGAAAGATAATCTCGTCAACACTGGACTCGCCTGGTACTATAAATACCATAATATGCCATATTGGTACCAGTTTGACTCTTTCAAAAGAAAAGAAGATTCTGTTCTTTCCGTGCACCGTTACTGTAGAGATGTGTGTGCTAATCTAAAGACGTTTTGAGGAGGATACATGTCCTGAAATGGCTTGTCAGCGTTCTATCGTCCTCAGCTCATACATAATATTCATGTAAACAGAGGCAACCTATAGCTTTATTCCCTAGTGCCATATGCACTGTGCAGTATGTAGACAGAACCTTTCTGTACCAGTACTGATGCAGTCTGGAGCAGCTCTCATCCAGCTCCTCTGCTCACACTTCCCAGACTTTGCAGGCTTCATAACTCTCCTGTAACCTCCAGGAGCCGCTGATGAAAAGCATTTGAACAGTTTGATGGTCCAACAGACACTGTGATATTACAGTAACAGTGAAATGTAACGTTTCAAATGATAATGGCAGCAGCCGCAGCGGCAGGATGGTCTGGCAATTATGAAGACAGTCCTTCAACCGGAGGGCTGGAGTTTAACGCCTCTTGACAGGAGGAGTCCGCCCTGCTTCAAGTGCTCTTGAGCAAGACATGAAAGGGGAGCCGGCAACATGGCGATGATGATTGGGGATGTTTGGTGAAGGGTCTCTCATGTATGAAAGTAAAGCAGGATTCAAAGACAGATGAATGAACATCGGTTCTGTTGAATTATGGGATTTCACTCGGTGTCGGGGGGGCAAGCCTTCATGTGATCCTGCGTCTTTGTTTTTGTGACGGAGCATGGCGACTCTTTGGCAGAGACACGAGGACTCTACGAGGCATCGGTGCTCTCTCTGCAGCGGACGGACTGCGATTGGGATGATTCATCCTCGGGTCCGCTCTAACGCTGTTCATGCTCGGTTGGGCAGGGAGGGACAAGCGGTCCTCTGCTAGTTTTACAAACGGGATAACACAGGGAGCCCACATGCATTATTCAGCTCACAACAGAGCCTTTCTGCTGGAGTCTCACTTTCATTACAGAATCAAAAGGTATGACAAATCTTAGCCCACAGAAAATCATCTGAGGCCGTCGTCGGACTCACGAATAGACAATGCAGCTGCAGTTTTCCCTCTTTCTTGAGGCAAGATGGGGTTGAAAAGTAGTGGCGAACTTTACAAATCAGAAAATGTGTTTTATTATATTTCTTACCAAAAAGGTATTCTGATAAATACGTTCATGACAATTGAGAAACTCAGAAGGCAAGTTAAACAGCAGCTGGCAGGCGTGAGACACACCGGAAACAATTTGGAATGATTTGCTGAACTAAGTGGTCCTTTTTAATAAATAAACTACACTTCTGTAGACTTTAAAAACAGGTAACCTCCACTATGTTTGAGGCATCTTGTTAAGTAAGAGATTAAAAAAAGCAGGATTGAAAGCACCATGTCCTTGGTAACTAATAAAGTCCCTCTATTTGACTGTTTATGAAAAGGCATTGGTTGGTAACGTGTGGATGTCTCTTAAGTTAACGATAACGAACGCTTTGTAAATGAGAATAGTTTCTTGTGACCTATAGGTGCTTAAAGTCTGCGCCGGTCCTGTCAATCAATTTGTGCACCGACAGGCTCCGCACCGACGCGATAACACGCCGTCCCTGTCACTGGATCCATAAATCGTCAGCGGTGCACGTGGACACATTATGTGACCATATGTTTCACGCCCTTCTGATTGTGCTCACACCTGCCCATATGTGCTAGACATGACGATAAACCTACACACTCCTGTTCGACGCTCTCTGAGCACCGGACGTCCTCGGGGGTCCAGCGAGTGTCGTCTCCTTCGGGAGAGGGATGGTGTAGCCGTGTGAGTTATGTGTGACGATGGTGATGTCACGGCGCTCCTCTGTCAAACACACACACACACACACACACACAAACAACTGAGGAAAACCCCCCTCCAACCCCCTGCCCCCCCCCCCCCCGTCCGAGTCCCACAGTGGCATCCCAATCTATTTATAGCACTCATCAGCCTGCTCGTTCTCGCTCAGCCTTTATGTAACTTGTCTCCTCCTTACCTCTCTGATACAAAATGAGTGAGTGTGTCTGGCAGCTGTGACTGTACGCTGAATGGTTTATGTAAAAACATAAAAAATTCATGCGAAGAAAGGCTCAAATCAGCATATGGGGGGAGGGGTAACCGACTTTATCAAACACAGTATTTATTTTGTCTTTTTTTATTCACTATTCACGTAAGAATATCCAATTGGCTGAGCAGAGAGTTCTGCATGTCGATTCTCACCGTACAGCTCCAATAGTTTTAGCTTACACTGTCATGTCCCTCTGAGAACTCATTCATTCCAAATGAGGATGAATCAGTATGACTGGCATACCCTGGTTTCATGGTTTCATGGTTTTACATTTGTTCTTAATAGTTTTATTTAACCCACTAAGTTCATGACAGTGGGGTTTAAGCGGGGAGAACATGTTGTTTGTCTTCTTGATTCCTGGCAGGAAGCTGTGAATTTGACCACAATTCAAATATTAATTATATACAAACAAGACAATGAGTCTACCGCCATGCTAGCAGCTTTGTGAGGCTGTACACTGCTTTGAGCTTAACGCTAACTTCAGCATGCTAACACGCTCACAATGACAATGCTACCCCGCTGATGCTGAACAGACATAATATTCACCAACTTGATTTAGTGTGTTGGCACGCTAACAGTTGCTTAGGAGCACTAAGTACAGCCGAGGCTGACGGGAATAGTTTTGCAGGTAAAAACTAGATTATTGGGAAAATGAAAGTTTGACTGATTGAAATGATGTTTGTCAAACATTATTAGGATTCATCCTCTGGGCACCACGAATGATCTCAATGGAACTTAATTGCAATCCATCCAAAAGTTGCTCAGATATTTCTTTCAGTACTTTGAGTTGTAATGTATAGAACGCTGTTCCCCATACTGTGTGTGCTACAGCCTTCAACTCTATAATATGAACACCAAATGACCCACCATTATGTCACTCCTACACAATCATACATGCACATAATATTATTGCCCGGCGCAACATTGCAAATAATTCAACAGCTAAATCAACCGACAGACAGGAAGCGCAACGGAACCAAACACGTGGGAATGTTGAGTACAGTTTGTCTATCACTGTCCCTCACAGCCTCCCCCCCCCCCTTTGCAATTTGTGCGTCAATCTATGCTGCAGGCTGAGTTAAAAGATATTACACTGGTGAACTGCATAACTGTCTGCCTGCCGCTTCCGAACAGCACAGCTTGCTCCTGAATCATCTGATCCCAGCGTCGTGACCATAAAGAACAGGCTGCACTTGTTCGTCATTTTCTCTTTCTCTCACCCCTCCGCAACATCCTCTCAAGGCCATCTCCCTCCCCACAAGCTTTATGTGTATAATAACGTTACTGAGAAGAAGTGGAATAAAAAGGAAAGATGCAACCTGAATGTGTGGGCTTAAAGAGCCGTGCATTAACAATTTATCTCCCCTGTCTTTTCTCTCTGCCTTCATCTCTCCACACTTCTCTCTGCCACCTCCTTCTCTCGTTTTGATCTGTCCTCATCTGTGCTGTTCTTGCTCATCCTTTTCCCATGCAGGGGATGAAGTGGTTTGGCAGAATGTCCCTCGGCAGCAAAAGGAGTAAGAGGAGGAGTAGATGGAGCAGCGGTTTCACCAGTTGCACCATTAGCAGTGGTAGTAATGGAGTGCTGCTATCCCTGGCTCTCCTGGTGGCGGTGACCCTGATTGCTGACCCCGTGGCGGCCCAAAAGCAGCGAACTGGCGGCGCCTCGGATAAAGTGCCGGTCCTGAACATTGCGGTGATCCTGGGACGCACGCGCTACATCTCAGAACGGGATATCCGGGCGCTGTGGAGCAAGGAGGACCCCATCGACGTCAACGTGGTCACACTGCTGGTCAACGAGACCGACCCGAAGAGCATCATCACCAACATGTGCGACCTGATGTCCGGGACAAAGATCCACGGCGTGGTGTTCGGGGATGGCACCGACCAGGAGGCCATCGCCCAGATTTTGGATTTTATTTCCTCGCAGACGCTCATACCCATCCTGGGCATCCACGGAGGGTCGTCCATGATCATGGCCGATAAGGTATGGAGGATCGTGGGTGGGGGGATGATTGCTGGAAGAGTGTTGTTTTTTTGATGAATGGATGACGTCGTGCAAAGCCAAGTGGTGTATGGAGTTGACCGAATGGATGAATTACAACTTTGAAATGAACCAAATTGAATGATTGCTTCGGTTTGGAGTGAGTCTTTGCTGAACCCAGAAGATCAAGCACACACCCACCTGACACCTTTTACATATTTGGCTGTTGGGGCTGTCGAGAGCCTGTGAAACGGGAATCACATCTTATCATGCTTACATGAGAAACATTGCCAATAAGCACCTTTCAAATATCAGTGTAGCTGAAAAGAAAGAATCCCAGACTAACATTGGTGGAAAGAGATGGTGTGGAGGATGTAACATGGGTAGGAGGATGAGGAAAGTATCCGCAGAAAGGTGTTGGAGGAATGGGTAGAAGAAAAGCAGGTAGAGAACAGAAGCAAGGGAAGAAGGATGGGTGACTCAAGAGGAGAGGAAATCTGGAAGGCAGTGGGTGTTCGTAAGTTTGGCTAACGGCGACTGCGTGGTACAGTGAGCTGTAATCTTGGAAGTCTCCATCCATGGTGCGGGATTCTTTCAGACAAAAGTGCGAGAGTCACGATTGGCTGTGCCATTTGAATAGCCCTCAGCCTGCCAACCACTTTGAACCGTGAATAGAAAGAGACGAGCGGCACACGATGCCGTGGACTCACGAGGTGGTGCTTAGCGCCGGGGATTCATCAGATCCACAATGAGGATATTCCTAATCTGTATTATTTGCCCAGAAGATCAAAGGCGGCTTACCAGACAGTGTGTTAGCCAGACTTAAAGATGCTACATGTAGCGCTTTGAAACACCGACGTGCCCATTGTCAAATCATTGACAGACATCTTGGTGTAATTGTAAGGAAATGAAATCGGGGGTCTTATCCAATGGTATTGTTCGTCTTTTTCAAAATGACTGCCACACTTTTGATGAATTCTAGCTTCTTCCCCCACAACCAAGTGCCAACTAGCGAGTGTTTGTCTTTCCTTTAACACCCTAAAGAGGAGGAATTGTTTCTCGATAAACCTTTCCTTTTTCCTTTGAGATCCGCCAGTGTGAGACGATCACAAATCATTAGCTCCAGTCTCGGTGAAAGACCAGCATCGCTCTTCCTATTTCATGCCACGGAGCAATCGCTCTTTCTTCCAGCAGGTCTCCCGCCAAAACCCGACCCTGTGGCCCACAATAAAACATGCAGCAGCCGTAGAACGTCTCAGCGACGTATCCCGCGTGTTCATAGCAAATACAAATGTCTTCAAGTCATTGCAGCAAAACGTTATTGACCCTGCAATGCTAAACAGGTGGAGGAGGAGGATGAGGAGGATGAGGATGAGGAGGATGATGATGAGGATGAAGAAGAAGAATAATCTCTCAGCTTGACCAGAGGCGAGGCTGAGTGGAGGGGAATTACAGAATGTCCTGACTGGCCTGACCTGCCACACACCACCTACTTCAGCAGCACACACATGTGTACACCTATACACACACACACACACACACACACACACACACACACACACACACACACACACACACACACACACACACACACACACACACACACACACACACACCTCATGTCCCCTGTCAACGAGTGTCACTGAAACAGCAGCAATTCAGCTCCTTGACAGCAGGAGTATTTCCTCTGCGGGAGCAGATGAGGAGAAAATAATCCACTTTGAAATGCTCGACCTGCCACTTTGTCTTCCCTTTTGTATTCTTTCTCACACTTTCCATCCCCCCCCCCCCCCATTTACCTGTGTGTCTGCTAGCTTCAAATCCTCTTCACAATGTGTGAAGTTCATTGTCGTCAATACATTGCTTTTTCTGGTTATGCAGTAAATGTACTGTGCATTTGAGGACACATTAGAGGATTATCTTGGATGGTTTGCACCAGTTATTTTTAAGAATATATATAAAAGGGAACCTCGTAAATGTAATAGAAATCTCAGCATGGGGTTTGTTCAAATATACGTGTGAGTGTAGAAGCCAGAGCAATCAAAACGCTGACAAATTAAACCAGCGGTTTTAATGTGTTTGAAAATAATCAGTCTCCCACAATGCATCTTCATTGTTATTAGGCCTGCAAATTGTTATTGTCATTATCAATCAAAACCTCAATTATGTTTTCAATTAAGCATTTGTACTATAACGTGCCATAAAATATATTTAAAAAAAAGGCTGATTGCAATTTCTCAAAGACCAGATTTACTTCTTCAAATAGCTCTTCTCTTTCCCAACAACAGTCCACAATCCAAATACGTTTTATATATATCTATGTATATATATATATATATATATATATATATATATATACATACATACATACATACATATATATATATATATATATATATATATATATATATATATATATATATATATATATATATATATATATATATATATATATATATATATATATATATATATATAATTAAGTTGAAGTCTGTTTAACGATATGTAATGAAGAAAAGCAACAAATACTCTCATTTAAGGAGGTTCAGCAGACGTTTGGCATGTGGTTGTGTCATCACTCATACAGAGTCGGCAGGATAATGGTTGTGATCGTGTTAACACACACACACACACACACACACACACACACAAAGCGTTTAAACCTGGTGTAAATGTTGCGTGAAGTGCTGCAGTGTGTTTCTGTCCCAAACCCGGATTAGGATTCTTCTCGTGTGTCCTCCATCCTCTCCGCGTAAGGTTTACACAGTCTGTTAGCCTCCCTCTAACGTTGATCTAACTCCTCACCCTCTGTAGGTCGAGGTTTATTCAGTTACCCTCTGAAGTGTAAGCAGCGCGGCCCCTCTGCCGCCTTGCTCCATGCAGATTTTTCGCTAATCCTCACGTGACATAGGAGAAGCTGGGCTCCCATGATTACGCCTCGTAAGACCCTCCGTGTGTTTGTCTGTTCACGATTACGCCTTCGTACTTGTGTGTGCATAGACGTGCATGAAATTTCCCCGCATGCTTTAATGCCTCAGCGTGCTTCCTCTGCCTGTCACTTGGAGGCTAAATCTCTCGGTGCTGAGGACTTCCAGTCAAAGCTGTTTCCATGTCAACCTCAAGAGAATACTATCTGTGAGCTTCTACTTCATGTTTTCTTAAAAAGACACTTACGCCTCATCTTTCCTTCCCTTTCTCTCCTTGCGTTGTGTTCTCTCCTTGCATGTTAATTAGGTAAATCTTGCAGTATCTGCAGTCTGCGTTGGTCCCGTCCATACATCTGTCAGCCTTTAGTTGAATAATGCACCACTCGCCTGTATTGAATAGAATACGTTTTTGATCGAGGAGAGGAATGTCTTCTCTTGCTGCATTCTCAGCAATCCGCCGCTAAGCCACCACCCCGGCAGTTCCTTTGAAAACAGAGTTTATTTCATGTATTGTTTTTGCTCATTGCTGACATTCATTTATTTTCTCTTTCGCTCTCTCCGTCCTCTCTTGCGTCCGCTTCCCCATGCCCTGAGCCGGTGTGATTGCGTGGGTGGATGTCTGGCCCCGGCTTGTTGATTGGCTTCGTGTAATTGTCACGCTAAACGCTTATCGACCCGCTGCGAGGTGAATAACGGCAACTGGATGCTGTTGGTCACGAACGCTCCCTGTACTTCTCAAGTCTTTGTTTGTGTCTGTCCTAACTCAGAGCTGTTGATACTTCCAGTTCGTTAAGTCTTCTGCTGCTGTGTTTTCTGTTTTTTTCATTTTCTCTTCACATCTTGAGGCCACCGTGGTCCGTGTGCACCGCTTGTGTTGACAGCAGTGATGGGAGTTGTCCCTCCCTTTGCTCTTTGAAGATAAACAAACTTCCTTGCTTGTGAATAAATCAACGTGTTGGAGAATGTGACGCTCTCTAATGTTCCTCAGCAGTGTAACGCTGCAGATGTGACTCTGACTCTGTGTTCTAGACGGCCTCTGCAGCGATGTCGCCTTAACTGACACATGCACGCACACACTTGTCCTCCTATACTTGTGAGGACCTTCATTGACGATGCATTCTCCGGCTCCTTCTCCTTATCAGCACAACTAACCGCCTGAACCAAACTCCCACCCTAGACCACTGCTCTTTTAACCTGACTGTGACCAACAGCTCGTTCTCATTTGAACCCTATAACCTCTGTGAGGACAGGCCGAAATCTTCTCACTTTCCAAAAATGTCCTTATGCTCCCAAGTTCTAGGACTTAAATAGGTCCTCACAAAGATAGATGAACAGTAACCTAAACAACCTGAATAACACACACTCGTGTTTCCATCACTTCAGAGGACATTACATTGACTTACATTCGTTTCCTGGAGTCTTTCACACACACACACACACACACACACACACACACACACACACACACACACACACACACACACACACACACACACACACACACAATATTTTCTCTTCAGAATTCATCCGTTGAGCGTCTTAAAGAGCTGACACATTTGCATGGGTTGATTGAATAATGATTCAGCAATTGAAGCCAATGAATGGATGAATGGATACTGTGTGTGTGTGATGCTCAGTGAGCACAGAAAGCAAAAGCCTCCCAGATTATTCTGCTGACACCAGCGCAAAATAAGTAAAACACTGAACATGAAGCAGATTTTGAATTTGTCACTTTGTTGTTCAAAACCAAAATCAAAGATATTTTTCCAGTAAAATTGGTCATTCCATTGGTCTCTAATTGGGAATATGTCACTTTAGGAGTAACGCACTCGGGGAACTCTTCTTGCTTCGGGCTGACTAGTGGTGACTGCATTTTATAAAACAGGAAATACACAGAATGATGCTCTACGACACGTTTAATAAGTGCTCTGATGCGTTTCCTGCGTGCAGGAATCAGTGTGGAGTAACACACTAATTATTGACTTTTGTTCTACTGGCCTGATCGTGCATATCGATAAACTAGTGCCCTAGTACTGCTCGTATGTATGTTTTTATGTGTCATGACGGCAGAACTAACCACACACACCCGATGTAACTGCCAGCATTAATGTAGTGTAGATGCAAACGCGTGTGTGTGTGTGTGTGTGTGTGTGTGTGTGTGTGGTGTTGTGATCAAAGGACATTATTCATCCATCCCTGTTGTTTTCTCCCCTCAGGCGGTGTAATTACACACACACACACACACACACACACACACACACACACACACACACACACACACACACACACACACACTCACACACTGACGGTTGTTGCTTCTTGCTTGTGTCAAATATAGCAAATCGGAGCGTAAAGGTGGAGGGAAGGTGATAAAGTGGATGGAAGCAACATTTGTATGATATTACTCACGAGTTCGTCCAATTACCGTGTGGAGTGTTTGGTCTTTGTTTGGCTTGAGTCATTTAACTGGAGCACCCTCAGCCCGCTGAACCGCAGGCTCCACCGTCGCACACCTCTGTGGAGGAGCTGTTGTGCTCGTGTGTACACAAACGTGCGCGTGCCTCGGAGCTGTACGTGCGCGCGTGTGCGTTTTATCTGTGTGCATGTGCGTTATCCATAACTTACCAACAAAGGCAATTCGTTTTCGCGCGTCTATAATTGGCTCGTGTGAGCGTGTGTCCAGAGAGCAGTGATGACATCACCGGGCTGTTGTCAGGTATCAGTGAGATCCCCATGGTGACACTTTACCTCTCCTTGTTTCGTATCCACGGTGTGTGTGAGTGCCTTAATGTGTGCGTGTGTGAGTTACTGTAAATATGAAAACACACATGCGTGTGTGTGCGTGTGCGCAGCCACTCTGTTCGAGTGTGTGTATTATTCCAATAGCTATGCAGCCGTCTTGCCGATGAGAAATGGCCTCTCACATCGCAAAGAGAATCGATTTGAATGAATATGTGGGACGAGAGGAAATGGCGTTGTTAGCTCTTTCTATGAGTACATCCCCCCCCCCCCTCTCTGGCTGTCCTTGATGGCATCTGTTCCAAAGTAATAAGAAAAGTTTGCATTTATGCTGCTGAGCTTTACCCCTCCCATTCCCCTCATCTCTCCTCCTTCAACTCTGTTTTCCTTTATTTCCTTTTCCTCTCTCTCTCTCTCTCTCTCTCTCTCTCTCTCTCTCTCTCTCTCTCTCTCTCTCTCTCTCTCTCTCTCTCTCTCTCTCTCTCTCTCTCTCTCTCCTTTGTCACCTCTTCTCCTTCAGCATCTCAGGAGAGTCTTGGCTTCAGCCGCAGTGTGTTCAGCGATTGCAGCAACACACACGCTCATAGACCAGCACACACACACACACACACACACACACTTACAAAGTTCCATCTTCCACTAGCGCACACGGATGCTTGCAAAGGAAGCGGGTGCATTTTAACAGTGACGGCTGTAGCCAGGTGGACGAGTCGGGTCGCGAGCTGTAAATCCACGGGATGGGTATTGACCTGGCACTGTAAAAATGAAAGTTATGACCCTCACTACCCGGAGCATCTTCTCCACTCTTAAATGAATTGACAAAGGCTGGGGATGGACGGACCGACTGCGTTATGTGCTACTGAACTGGGATCTAAATAGATGTTGATGTTGTGCACTGGTGTACGCATTTACTTTTAGTCTTTAATCATTTCAACCTTCTGCTGCTGCTGCTCGGTCCTCAGTCAAACTCTGTTTGCAGCTCGGGTCCGTGCTCCGCGTGCCTTTGACCCACAGCGACGTTGATCGGTGTCACGCTGCCATCGCCATCACATTCCAACTGTTTGTTTGCTGAACACGTGTTGCTGTGTGTTCCCGATAGGGCGCGTTGTCACTCGCCGGCGGCGCTACAAGGATAAGCAAACAACGGCCTGGCTGACATCAGGCTGATCCTCTTGTCTGTTTGTCTTGTTTGTGTTTTTGTGTGTGAGTGACTCTCACACTAATGTGTGAGTGGGTGGGTCCGTCCACCCATCTTTTTTTTGTTGATTAACCCAAGTGTCTCAGGAGGAAATTGAATTTCTGATCTGCTTGACTCGACTCTCGTCAGCCGCCGTAAGCCGACAGAAATACCCTACAATAAATATCACATAAGCTCGGCGGCCGAGAGACTGAAGAGGCACGCAGAGAATAACGCAGCTATCGCAGCTTTGGAGGAGAGCGTTTTGTCATCTCCGCTTAAGCCTGACTAATATACAGATAACACATGCAATGCAGTTGCTGGCTGAGAGAAGTCTTTTCATTCCTCGTCGCTGTGTCACGAGGCGATTGCGCCAACGCGAGAACGACGTTAAAGAAAAAAGGCACGAAAAAGCTCCCGTCGCTGAAGCATCTCCTCATGGTCTGAACATTGAAGTCGTTTGATTAAATTGTCTCGTTCTTTAAGCTGCAGAACCTCATTATGAGCGACAGCCACTTATTAACGAGAAGCATCTTTCAAGAGGACTTGTCAATCACAGTTATGGTGGAGGGAGAGAGACAGAGATGTGAGTGAGAGGTTAGAGGTTTGTCAGACTTTATTACTGCTACCTTCTGTACTCGTGCTCCTGAAGTTCACACAGATAAATATCAACCAACTTTGCCCTCGGGGGGGGGTTGATCTGATGGCTTATTTATGTCGACATGAATACGGATGCGTCACTAAACGCAGAGGCGGGAGTCGTGATTGACAGATTGTTCCAGATGCATAGCTGGAAAAGATTTTCCGGTTGTTGGTCATAAAGTTAGCGCCCTCATAGACCTGCAGCCACCGTGATGTGCTGTATAATGACTCCACACACGGGGGGGGGGGGGCGGTTTATCTAGTCAAGCTGGTCTCTTCCAGCGTTCGTACGAAAAAGAATGCGCCGTGATGAAATGGTGCAACAAACCTATGGATGGCAGAAAGAAGATCTCAAAATTGCCGCCCGTGTAGTTTCACTTTGCAGCTGCCAATCAACTGTTGCATACAAACAATAAAATATCTTTAAAGTCAAAAGGGACAAATGAGAGAGACGGAAAATATTCCAACTGGTTAAGGCAGTGTTTATTGAAATGCATGTATTACATTACAACTATAAGTATCCCGGCAGTTTGTGCTGATTCACCTGCTACGTTAGTATGAGATTCTTTTCTTAAGTTAAACAATCCTCTTGATGGTTCCCCAACATGAGAGCAATGTAAGTTTAAAATGGCAGCCGTGGCAATGAGGTCAGCCAGACTGTTTTGAGGTTCAGACCTCGACATCAGTAATAACGAGGGAAACCGGGGAGCCTTTTAATGAAGGTGTATAGTTATTAGCAACATGTTAGAGGGCAGGGAGGCTGGAACACGCCGAGTGGTTTAACAGACACACACTCGCACTCACAGGTACGATTTCTGTGCTCACATTTCAGTCGTGTCTCGTCCTCTGGTGCAGTAAAGTGTCTTTGTTCTGTGAGTATCGGTGCAGTCCATTCTCCAGGCTTCTTTCTGCAGTTTTTTTTAAATAGGTCATTGAAAATACTTAAAAAAAAAAAAACTTTCATATTGAAATCTTTTGTGTAACAGAGGTTTTTGCACTGTTTGTGTTTTAATTTGATCAAATCGGGTCTTCCTGCATCCCTGTGTTGCTGTGTCCTCCTCTCATCTCCTCCTCTCATCTAATCTCCTCTGTCTATCTGTCCTCCCTTCTTCTTGTTCTCTTGTTTTTTTCTCCAGCCGCAGCTTCTTTGTTCAGCGTTTTTAAGATTGTGGTGAGAGATCTCTCAGAGTGGCCTATCTATAGCAGCCATGTCGAAAGCAGCTCGCCACGGCTGCACCCCGCAACTCCCTCCTCCCTCCTCCCTCCCTCCCATCCACACACACACACACACACACACACACACACACACACACACACACACACACACACACACACACACACACACACACACACACACACACACACACACACACACACACACACGGCACTTAACAAAGCCACGTCCACGTTTCAGGAACAAAGTGTTTGATTCAGCGCTCTCTTCTTTAATGGCACCACTTTTTCTATCTAGCTTTCCGCCCATTCCTTTCCTTTCTGCTCTGTCTATTTCTGACTTAAAAGCACACACGCACACACAAGTATGCATGCAGCACACACACACACACACACACACACACACTGTCGTGCAGATATGCTGTTGCCACATGACTCCGCAGTGTCTGCAGTGAAGGAGTACAGTCGCGTTGGGATGGCGCTGGCTTGCTTCTCTCGGCATCCTGTGCAGAGCTTCTCGGAGCGTTGCGGCACTAAAGTGGGCCGTGGTCTCTCCTGTAGTGTGTTAGCGTGCAGCCCGGCCCAGCACTGCACCGTGTCGGGGGCAGCGAGCTGTGCTAAAGGACGGGGAACGGAGAGATGCAGGCAGTGAGAGTGACATGAATTAAATATCCCAGCCGACGAGCCTCTTCCTTGTTTCACTCGTCTCTCCATTATGACGGAAAGCCCCGTGGAGCATGAAGTCAACCTTAATTGTCCTAAAGTAGCGAGCTAGATTGGGGCAAGGATGGATGGATGGATGTTAGAGAAGGGACGGCTCGTAAGAACGTCCCTGACAAGCGGAGAACAAGCTGCGAGCACCGGGGGGGGGCTCTCAGGGAAACGGCATTATTCATGTTTTATTGGCACACTCGGCTCATTTGTATCTCTCTGCCTCACTCCCTCACTCCTCTCCCAGTTTGTGTAACGGACAGCGAGCACTTTGCTCTTAAAACTTCAGCTTTAAAAAAAAAAACAATGAATAGAAATGCTGCTGCATCACATCCATTAGCATGAAAGACAACTTAAGAGGGACCTGACGAGAAGTGTCCGTGTGTCTGACGGACTGCTGGCAGCTACACATGCTTCACATCCGCAAACCTTTAACCCTCTCGGGCTGAAAACAGGGGAGAATAATAAAAGCCTCGCTCATTTATCCATCCGTTGGCGAGTTGCGAGTCGTCGCACCTTACGTTTGAGAGGTTCGCTTTGGCATCATATTAAGGTAACATGCCAGCACTGTATGTACGTGAAAACATGGCGGCCGTCGTTCACAATGAGTCAGTGGTATTGAAGCCAGTCTAACCGATAACGAAGGCTTCAGTCCCTCTTCATTTGTGTCTTAAATGCTGCAGCGAACGACTTTTTTTGGAGGGAACTATTTTTAGTTTTTCAGGTCATTTGCAACTCGTCTGGGCTCCAGTCCTTAACATGTCGTCCTTAAAGTGTCGCGTTACATCATGGAACTGACGTAGTGTGGTGAGCCCCCCACAAAGAAAGATGGGGAGGGGGGGGGGGGGGGAGCACAAACGAGGGCGTTAGAGATAGAATAAGAAGTAGAGAGGAAACCGGAGAGAGGCTTTATAAAGAGGCCGCCTTTAATTAAGTTGATGGTGTGTGGTTATTAGCGATAAGGTTTTTGCTGAGAGAAGTCAGCGCGCATCCTATTACCCCCCCCCCCCCCCCCCCCCCTGTGTACTGTAATTACTGTATGCAGCCTCTGATAACGCCAACACTGTGTGACCCTCACATCCGTCCTGCTGGTGCTCAAGGGGACACGGGGCCACGGCTTTAGAAACGTGTAAATAAATAATGAGATGAATACGTGTGGGTTGTGTTTGCCCTGATGGATTGTCTCATTGACTTAACACAAAACACAGAATTTACGCTTGGTTCATGTTGGGGCTACGCCTTATTTAATAACGAGTTGAACTGTTCATGTTTTTTTTTGTGATCGCCAAGTTATCGGGTATTGAGCGCTTCCCAACATATATATACGTTATCATTTTGTTACATATTGTTTTCTCAAATGTTTTCAGTTTTAAATATGTTTTCCGGTCATCTCTACATTGCCACTGAACGCCTCGTTGACATCCAGTCCTCTGCAGCGTGAGAAGCGGCGCTACCAGCAGACGTATGCACTCTGAAGAACGTTTGATGCGGTATTATTTGGTATCTTAATTGACATCACGTTGTTATGGCTAATGTTTTGGCAAACGGTTGCATTTTTAGTCGTCCTGCAGATGAGCAACATTAGCTTTACGATGTTGTACAATACCGTACACGTACAGTATTTCATCACCTGTTCCTACATGTTCTAGTTTGGTGTTCCACTTTGGTGTTCCACCTCCCCCCCCCCATCCTTTTCCCTTATCCGCCCCCTTTCGGCCCATCTCCTCCAGCCTATGGTGCTTTTATAGTCTGTTTTGGGAGGACGGCTATACAGAGAGACATATGGGGAGGGTTGTAAAAATAGCAGAGAAAGGGAACATAGGAGGAAATGGAAGACAAATGGAGGGGGGAGGAAAGGGGAGGTGTTTCAGGGTCAACATTGACAAATGGGTCTGCGGAGTTGGCCGTGGCTCCGGGGAGCACCGCCAGTTAGGTCAGCGCTCCCCAAGGGGGACAGGGAAATGGGGTTTTACCTGCCAAAACACCTGAGAAAGAAAGGGAGGCAGCGAAACAGAGAGAGTAGACGCAGAGAACGGGCGAGTCCATCGTTTTTGTGGCGAGAAGCAGTGATTATAGTCTAAAGACACGGGGTCTGTGGTCACAGTTTGTCTGGTGGCACAGCAGCGAGCAGCAGCGTAACCTTTACACGGGGCTGCACTGGTGTGATCCACGTCAGTGTCCCGCATCTTTGCACACGAGGGAAGCTCTACTCAAAATGCAGCCATGTTCCCAGGAAGTACATGAATATTTGACTACTGTGTGTTCACAACATGTATCCAGTGCCAACTTTCACTGCCATGCAGGAAGGAAAAAACCAGGGTCCCTGAGCTGGAGAAAGTGATACACTTGTGCCCTTAACATACACTTTTCTTCACCACAACTTCTCAACAAACCAACTCCTCACCAGTCCTCACCATGCTCCGTGAACTTGCTCACAGAAGCGTCTCTGGGTAAACACCACTCTGTGATGGCTGAGGTAAGCTGTCCTTGAGAGGAGTGCGTGTTTCTTCTCTTCTCTGCAGTAAACCCACGCTCTGCCTTGCCGGCCCTGAGCTTCCTGAGCTTGAATACTGACGCTCCTGAATGAATAGACTGAGGTTTGTTATGAAGGCATTCGAGTTAATCAAAATCACTGGATTTCAATAGCTCATTTTGAAGAGGAGTCACGATGAGCTGGGCTTTGGCGTGTTCTCTGCGCGCGGCGTCGAGCGAGTGGGTGCAGCGTGATCGAGCCTCTTGCACGTCCGACTGCGTTTGAGACGTTAGTTCAGTCCAACCTTGACAAGGAGGGACGAGGCGTTGTTAATGCAGACCCACTGAGAAATATGGCTTGACAGAGAGTGAGACACACACACACACACACACACACACACACACACACACACACACACACAATGTTAAGCACAGTTTGCTGTCAATGAAGACTAGAAGCTCCCTCCTTCAACAGTCTCCCTGCAGTATACTGTCTGCAAACACACACATGAACGATGGCTTTGCGGTGACGTCGCTGCGCAGCAAGGCCAGCCGAAGCTATTCATTTAGCATTCTGCTCAACGTGTGTGTGTGTGTGTGTGTGTGTGTGTGTGTGTGTGTGTGTGTGTGTGTGTGTGTGTGGCAGTATCCTATAGCCCAACAGTAGAACAGCTACAGGATACAGTAGTCCATTCATCTGTGTGTCCTTGGCTACTCTCACTCAAACGGCGAGGTTTGCCTCCAATAATCAAGACACCTTTCCGAAGGTAACGATAGGAGATCACTAACACCCTAAAACATTGCATGTATTGTACTTTAAACTGATGTACATTGAAATGAAAGTGACAATATTACAGTTAAATAAGCATTTAATAATATATATTCTATTCTGTACATTTTGATATCCTGCCTTTATGATTATGGCCTGGTTAGGTTGAGATCATTAAAGCTAAGTTTAGGGAAACCACCATCATGGTTTAGCAAAACAAGAAAATTGGAGCCAATTAAAATCTGTGAATTACGTCGGTAATGAAGACAAAGGAGAGAGGAGCCCAACATCTAGACAGCACAGTCATCACGCTGCAGACGTTGGTCATTTATACACAAATTGATTTCACGTGTGACTTTACCAAACACAAACGCACACCCATTGCAGCTGGAGACTCTCTCAACATTTAATGAGCACATTTGTACCTGCCACTAACCGGCACGTAATCAGAGTTAAGCTCTCCGGCACGATCACAACAGCAGCAATTGTTTTCTCTGTTCCCACTTAATATCATAAACAAGGAAATGTTGCAAATGAGAATTTAATGATTTAACAGTCGGCGTAAATAGTTCTCCTCCCACGATACCGGTGATGACGGGCGAGTTCAGAATGCATTTGAAGGAGTCGGGGGAACTTCAGCACCCGAAGCAAGCTACACAGTGGAGAGGAGAGGTTTTATTGTGTTTCCTCACTCGTACACACGATGACAACATTCACATGCCGACACACTGTTCTGTGATGGCAAAATGATCGCAGGGGGTGTTTGGCTGAATGGGATTAGTCTCTCCTCACTACCTTCCCTCGTCTCCTCTCCTCCTAACTTTTTCCTCCTCAACAAGCCCGTGATGACGGCGCCCGGGAGTGGCCATAGAGAGGAACAATTTATGTATGGAGGCCACACTGTACTACTTTGTGCCCACAAGATATACCTAAATTGAATTAAACCGTTCCCACGTTTTGATTAATTCGTGCGCACAAGATAGTAATTTGTGGCCTCAATTTAATTAAAACGTTCCCACGTTTTGATTGATTTGTGCGCTCGAGATAAGTGTGTATATAACGGAGAGTCGGCACAGCAGTGTGCAGTCTCTAACGGGAGTGATGTTGCGCGCTGTCAAGCCGCATTTACGTGTAGCACATCCACTGTAACCAATGTAATTATACACATTGTCTTCAATACATGCAGTGTATATATATATATATATATATATATATATATATATATACATTGAAGAAAGGTACATTTGATGACATCTCTCTCCTCAGTCTCCTCCTGCTTTGTGCTTTCTTTCCCTATTTCTGCCTGCCACAGCATTTTACAGTCACTCTCTGTGTGTTCTCGTGTGTGTGTTGAAGGGGGTAAATAGTTTTCAAGGTTCCCACTCAGCTTGCAGTCACATATTCTTTTAGATGCTGTGTGTGTGTGTGTGTGTGTGTGTGTGTGTGTGTGTGTGTGTGTGTGTGTTCCTGTCCCTGTCCCTGTGGCGAATCATCTGTCTGCTCCTTGGGGGTCTCCGGCAGGTGCTTTCTAAACAGGCCTCCCCATCGGACACCTCTGTTCTCGTCTCTGTCTGAAAGTGCTCATATCTTTCTCCTTTAACTCAGTGTGTGTGTGTGTGTGTGTACATATCTTTTTTTTGTTTTTAGCATTTTCAATTGAAAAGCAGGCTGACGACATGTGCTGCCTGCAACATTGAACCACTTTTACACTGATCTTCCTCAGAACAGGATGCTTTGCAACAGAAAACATTATTGAATTTGGATCAGACAGATATTTGCATCAATTAAAGCAATATTATTAAAAAATATGCTGCACTATTTTATCTCACAAAATGTATGTTGGACAAGTGAAAAAATAATTTAATACAATAATGAATAATATTGTTTGTCAAACAATTAAGATTGTTTGCCTAAATTAAATATAAAGTTACAGACTCTCCTTTACCACCCATCAGTTATTTCAATACTTTAATTTATATCTTAATATATTTCATTCTTATTTAACCATCACAAGCCTCATTTTAAATAACTACTCTATATTGTTAATTGATGCATTCAGTTATATTTTTGATTTGTCTGAAAACATTTGAATACATTTTGTCAGTTGCAGGGTTCCAAACCTAAATAATGTAACCCAAATACTAAACCAAATACAACTGAACAGATGTATTGTGACAAATGTCAAGTACAGAGAGGATATGTCTGATAGAAAAGGAAAGATGCATCACGCCTCGGACCTCTGTCACTCAGGATGAAACTATTTTTATATTTAAAATCTCACCTGTTGAAGCTTTAAAAGGCCGACTTTCATTTGGATTGTCTGCAATATGACATTTCATTTGCCCTCACGCTTCTTTCTCTATAAGACCTTGCTTGGTTTGTACTGTACACGCCTTGGACCCGCTAACACCGGCCATTCTGACCAAAGCTTTTGTGAATTCTGCATTGTACGGTGATATCAATCCCACAGATCAATCCCACAGATCAATCCCACAGCATTGCAGGCAGTGGGGATAATGAGGCTTTCCCATCGATTAGAATTTAATTGAGAGGCAGCGATGGGCCGAGGGAGGAAAGGCCACTGAAGTCGCTCGGCGCCGTGATGCTCCGTTCTTCACCAGAGAGCTCCTCTGGCTCCTTCACTCTATCACTGCGTCTCCTACTCCCTCGGCCACTTTGGTCC
This sequence comes from Lycodopsis pacificus, assembly GCA_028022725.1. Lineage (NCBI taxonomy): Eukaryota > Metazoa > Chordata > Actinopteri > Perciformes > Zoarcidae > Lycodopsis > Lycodopsis pacificus. Next base: position 3,254,819 of record CM051702.1, read on the forward strand.
CCCCCGTTCCTCCTCTCTCTCTCTCTCTCTCTCTCTCTCTCTCTCTCTCGTATCGACGGCGTAATCACACCCTTCCAATTTACAACTTAATTCAGCTCAGATCGCTCTCAGACACTCAAAATCTCCTGTGTGAAGCACACACACACACACACACACACACACACACACACACACACACACACACACACACACACACACACACACACACACACACACCCAGACAGACAGACAAAGCAATAGACTCCCCACACACTGAGGCAATTTGGTAAACTACCCTCAAACTTCATCTGTCTCTTACATCTCACATCTTTCTCTCTGTTCCCCCCCCCTCCTCTCTCTCTCTCTTTCCCCCCCTGTCTGTATTGCAGTACTTGGGGCAACACTTTATCATTGTAATATGAAAACGACTCTCCGCTCTTGTAACCGAGTAATTGATCTTCTTCTCTGGGCTTTTTATTTTCTTCAATTACATTCTGTCAGAGTGCTGACAATGAGAGAGATGGACAGACTCTGTTTGCCTTCCGTGTGTGTGTGTGTGTGTGTGTGTGTGTGTGGGGCATTTACTGCTGAATCTCCATCAGACACTTTGTTCTTATTTTACATCTAAGACTTTGCAAAGAAAGCCGCAAAACCTGTTCTTTTGCACGCAGTTGTTTTTGTGTCCGTTTCTAAGTGCATTCGTGAGTCTAGATATTCATATCGGTAAACTCAAAGGCCTGCACCTTTGCGGTAAAATGTTCGGATGAAATTGTTATTGTACTCACGCACATCTGTAGTAGTGTGTGTGTGTGTGTTTGTGTGTTTGTGTGATACTTCTGAATAGTTCATTTGCCTGAAGCGGACATGGAGCGATTGAAATGTTCCCAAGGACAGATGTAATTGCATTTCATGTCCTGTAGTGGTGCACACACACACACACACACACACACACACACACACACACACACACACACACACACACACACACACACACACACACACACACACACACACACACAGGTATAATAATGAGGGTGCATTTTATCTCCTATCTTTTCAGGGTATCATTAATGTGTGTGTGCGTGTGTGTGTGTGTGTGTGTGTGTGTGTACGTACTCCTGAATGTGTGGCAACAATTCTTGGCACAAATAGGTCACTTTCACTTTATATTAGGTGGAGGTAACGTGAGGAGATGGAGGTGTGGCGGAGGGGGGAAGAGGTGATTTTGGGGGAGCGAGAGAGATAAAAGATAATACGGGTAAAGCAACAGGAGGAGGTCCGAGTGAATGAACCACATTTTAGTTATCGCAACATGAAATTGCTACATCGGCTGAAAGAGAGGAGGTGAGAGAAAGGTGGAGGGGGGAGGACATGGAGGGAGAGAGAGAGAGAGAGAGAGAGAGAGAGTAACAACTGTGTAAAATACAGATTACACAGTGTCGTAGCCTGTCCTTCAGCTCTTGGCAGTGCCACTCCTGCCATAATCTATGTCCTCTGCATATGTGTGTGTGTGTGTGTGTGTGTGTGTGTGTGTTCGCACATGCATAAACAAGAGCAATCTCGCTGGCCTTGTGTTGGAGACAGTCATTAACCCTCGTACCCTCTTCTCGTTATCTCTCCCACCCCTCATCTATTTTGTGACTCATAATATGGTGTGTGGTAATGTGTGTGTGTGTGGTAATGTCTGTGTGTGTGTGTGTGTTTTGTGGCTGGCGATCATCTTCATAAATCAACAGTCTGTCTCAATTTTAAAGAGATTGGTTTGGGATTTGAACCCACATCAAGTGGTGATTAGTCCAGGCCTTCAACCAGCTCCGGATATGTCTCCGGTGGCAGATATGTCTTTGCACTGCGCTGTTCAAACGGAGGGAAGAAGAACATGGAACAATGAATCTACTTGGTTGGAGCCAATAACTGCTTTGCCAACTGTGGATTGTGATGCATCCCTTTCGAGCAGATTTCCGTTTAAATTAAATTTAAACATAATTTTCCTCTCATACTTTTTTTCCCTGTACGTCTGAATGCATCGTAGAATCGATCATGTAGTGTAGTTAGCCGTGCTGCATTTGCATGTTGTGTAACGCAATAAAACGGCAACCTCAGTCATCTATACCTCTGGGCAGAGGTTTCATCTTGTGCCATGCGGCTTCTTTTGGCTGTTGAGGTTGGCCCATTTTCTCTATGATACAAGCACCATCTCCACCCAGCGGGTTAAATCCCACCCATACTCTTTATGGGCGGGATATCTTTTATGTGCTGGACCTCGTGTGGGGTGAGAAGGTAGGGATGAATGGGAAATACGGCGCGAGGAAGAACATGTCGTCTGCAGGTAACATAACAGGCAAATCCTCCAACATGATAAACAGCTTCACATATAAAAAGACTCTCCTCTCTCCACTTTGATTAGAACTGGGTCACCCTCCCTCCACCACAGTCATCTGTTTTAGAAGGAGCTGTGGTCCCGCCTAACAATTAGACCACTCTTTGTTCTTTCAGAGAGAGAGAGAGAGAGAGAGAGAGAGCAAAAGAAGCCGCAGTGCTGGCCTGTGTGTGCGTCAGCCTCCACATAACCCCGCATGCCAGCTTAGACTATTCTGCTGACTCGTTCTAAACACAATTACTTGATGGAGCGCAAAGTGTGTGTGTGAGAGAGAATGAGTGAATGAAAGAAAAAAAAAAATCTTCTTTTGAATACTTGGTGTCTTGTGTGTGTGTGTGTGTGTGAGGATTTAGTTTATTGCCTTCTGTGACTAAGCCTGTGTGAGGGTGTGTGTGACGTCACCCAGCGTTTCCCCTGGTTACTGGGCGGCCAGTTTAGTCCCTGCAGGGAGAGAGAGAGAGAGAGAGAGAGAGGGACAGAGATGAATCTAGTTAGAGAAGTTTTGTGGGGGGCATAAAAGGTATAGCACACAGAAGGGGGTCGACATGAAAGCAAGAGCGAGAAGTCAGCTGGAGGAAGGACAGATGATTCTGTTTTTGTTCCATGAAGATTAAAGTAGCCTCCTGCATAACAAGCAGCTAGGTTTTGTCGGCAACTGCCACGATTCCAGGAGGAACGAAGAGCGCACATGTATTTTAACTTGTGTCTGTGCATTTTTAATGCTGCACCAGGACTGAATTTTACTGAAAAAAAGAGGTTCAGTGCTGCAGCAGAAAACAGCATCACAGCTGCACCGGCTGTCTGGATGCACACTGGATGTGGCCCGTTTGCACTCCTGACGATAAGGCTGCAGTCACAGAGAGCAAGTCAACACGCACTTAATCTGATCAACTACACTTCAATTTGACTTGTTTACACTTAATGTGTCATTTAATGTTACGTTTGGGCTTAATTCAATGATTAAATTAAATTCCAAGTTTCTTGCGTGAAACTATTTACACGTGTATCAAAGTCATAATATCAACATAACACACTGCTGTATTTCTGTAAAGAAGTGGTGATTTTACATATGAAGTTAAGTTCATCAGCTCGTGAGAACAGTTCTCTGGAAGGAGACAAAGTTTCAGAATAATGCAACGTTTGAAATGTGGGATCCAATAGATCCGGAAATCAGGACCTCGCAGCCTCTGCTGCAAAAATGTAAATCACAGCGTCTAAACTTAAAAGGACATCTGGTTTGATTTGACATCAAACACTGTTTCTAAGCGTGTTTACGAGATATTTACCTCAGGCTGATCTATAGAGGGAACCATGAAGTGCATCTTTGGTTGGATGGGGAAAACAACATGAAGTGGAAATGCTATTGACTCTTTCAGTCCATAAAGAATTCATAAACAATGACTGAAGCACTCTAACTAATTGCTCCCAAATTTAAACCATTGACTGTTTGTTTTTTTGTGAACGGCACAAGTCCCACGGAATCAGATCTTTTCGATTGCTACTTCATAGGACGTCCTAAATCACAGGTTTGATATTTTGCAATGTGACCTCAGCCTGACCAGTCGTATCGGAATTCATGCAACTGTGAACCCGAAACCTCCATGTTTACTTCCATACAACAGCACGCTGCGTGTCCCGTCTTTGTTGTTGTCCTTTTGCGCCTCGGGTGTCAGTTCAGGACCGTGCATCTGATATTGGCCACATTTCAAAAAACATAATGTGAACGGACAAATACAAAAAAAAGTTGGATGTAGCTTATTGTATGGAACATGAGTGAGCAGGTCCTGAGAGCTCTTTAGGTCTTTAGTCAGCTCGCACAGCAGGTCAGTGGCAGCCTATAGACTCACCTCAGACACACACACACACACACACACACACGCACAGTACAGTACATCCGTTTGAGTCATCGTGATGACACATTGAGTAGTATCTCTCGGAGGCTGTAAAACACACACATACACGCATAGAAAGGAAGCAAATGTAGGTTGTGTTACGTCATCGCACGCACTGAGGCACACGGCGCTGCTCGGAGGATGAGTGTGGTTTTCACCATCAATCAGTCAGAAGAGGAGCAATTGGTTTTGTCATCATAACACGCTCGAACGTACAAACACACGATCTTCAACTTCATCTCCAGACTCCATTTTGGACATCATACACGTATTAACATTGACATGTTGCATGATTATTATGTTGTTTTTTGCCATCATGGTAGCACATCAAACGGTTTGTTCCTCTGCGGCACACACACACATACACACACACACACACACACACACACACACACACACACACACACACACACACACGTACACGTACACGTACACAGTGTGCGTTTGTGTCTGTTCATGCAAACAGCACAGCATGAAGTCAGAGCAGCGGCTCACGCTGTCGCTGGCTGACACAAATGACTCCCTCATCGTGAGATGAGCAAAGGTTCAAGAAATACTTGGAAATACAAAGGAGGGAGATAAAGAGATATGATGGGAGACTGACTGAGAATGATAATGTGTGTTTTCACTTAATGTAGAAATATGCATGGCCCATCACGTCTCAAATCTCCATTTTATTTCTTCTGGAGCCAGGTTCTCGGCTCTCAACGTTCCCTCTTTCTCTTCAAAGCGGTTTTCTCTTTTTCTCTTTCCCACTCGCTCAGACAGCAATTTGTGAAACTCAGACAGTTTAGGTGGCATTTTGGAGGTGGTTTCTATTTTTAGGGCTGTGTTTAGGCTCATTGTGCTGAGATGAAAAGTGAGCTAAATGCACTGAATGGGATGATCCGCACCGCTCCAATCTCTGTCGTGGGATGGGATCGCAGGAAGAGGCGGCGCTGTCCGTTGCAGGTGCTGGGCCACTGCTTTTTCAGGCCAACAAACAGCCAATCTGTCAGAAACCCTCCCCAGGGGAGCGGAGGTGACGGATGACATTTTCAAACGTGTTATCTTCCAAAGCTCCCCTTTGGCGTTCAGTTCAGAGGTCAAAGCTTTAACATCAGCCAGACAGTTTCTGCCAGACGGTTCACAAACATTTTCAAGAGCTGCTGAGGTGAGTCCGAGAGCTGTGTTTACATACTCAATTTCAAAGCCCGCCCCCTTCCTCCTGTTCTCAACCATGTTCACGTGTCAATCATTTATCATGTTGAAACCCTAATGTTACTTCAAGACAAGGAATCCATTGGAAGCTTTGTGAATGTGACCACCAAATAAGAATGTAGATATTTGTTTTGCATAGCCCTTAATCACTCTCAAATTACTGCACAAAACCTGAACACCCTCGAACCTGAGGGCCTCTACTGAGAACAAGGGGGAGGGAAATTAAACATCTTTCCAAGAAATATATAAAGCAAATTAGCCAGTCAAATGAGCGCTCAGTGGAGTAAAGTCATTACTCAACGAGCCTTCATCCTGTTGAACATTATTTGAAACAGTCCAGTGTCGGGGCTGCATGTTGCGGCGCTCTCCGTGGTCCTGATCCTGTGGGGGAACGCTGGCAGACAGGAGTGAGCACCGCGGACAGCTCCCCCGTCTCCGCGAGCCTCAGCAGCAGGGGAGCTGTCCGCGGTGCTCACCGTCCACACAGGCTGCTGTGGTCGCTGCCAGTAGGGAGTTCCAGCCAATGACCAATGACCCTGTCCAACCGCTGATTTTGCATTTGACCTGGTCAACCGATGAATTCTGTTATTAAGAGAAGAGCTTTTTAAAAAATAATTATCTCTTGATCTGGTTATTTTCTGGGACGTAGAGTCACCAGGTCTAGTTCAGTAATCTTGTTGGCTTTAGTGTTTTTGTTTTGCCTTTCCTCAGCCTGTGGAATCAGTTGTATGTCTCCTTTGGCTCTGGAGGAAGCTTATCAAGTTAAACAAAAATACCATCGTGGACTTGAAAAATACACAATTCTAACATAAAGCCTGCATTAAAAACTGCATCCGTGGAGGAAGGGTCTAACATAACGTGCAGCTGAGTTGCATTGTGGGAGGTGTAGGATCCAGCATTTTTAAAGCTTTGCTCATAAAACAAAAAACAGTTTAAACACATCATGATAACGATCATTTACCCAACCTCCGTTAGCGTTAGCTGTTAGCATTAGCTTGGCTTAATGAGAGAGCTAACTAGCTCTCCACCTTCTGAGTTCAAGATGGAGTGTGTTTAACCAGGTGTAGTACCGATCGGGCAGGATGGACTGATCGGGTAGCGAGAGGCACATGCTGTTGTTGTTCCTGTGTAGCGTAAATGAGTAGACTTGCATACTCACGATACCCGATGCAGCATTTCTGATTCTGGTTTCGGTATCGGAACAACTCTAATCGCACTGCAACACAAAAAGAACGCTGGAATACACAATTAAATATATTCTAGGCCTCTGTTGTCAATACTTGACCTCATCTGCTAGCAACTCGATTCTGGAGATATTTGCATCATGCAAATGTTTCATTTAGAGGAAGAGGAAGGGCCATCACTCTTTTTTTTTTAAAGCATATGCAGACATTTATCTGAAGCTGGGTGGAAAAAGGATGGATGTCCGTCAGTGTAGGTGTGTGTATGCATACGTCCTCTCAAGCACAAGGCTAATTGCCTTAAAGATGCTATCACAGCTGCCATTCCTCTATCGAGTCCTTCTAACCTGACAATCGATGAATGGAAAAAATGTCCTGGACGGAGAAAGCGAATATACACGAACAATTCACACACCTGAATAACTCACCCTTCCCGATACAAAAATGTCCAGCCCTCGCTCGCACTTCACTGCCCTCCACTACACACATTAGCACGCACACACACTCACACACACAGACACACACACACACACACACACACCGCGGGTTCATTTAGATCGATGTAGAGATGAGGGATGCTTAATTTATGCGTCACAGCGTCCCAGCTAGAGGTCCAGGTGTCATCCTACCTATTGGCATGTGGTGGATTTAAAGTGTATTGGAGTCAGCACTCCTCCCCTGCTGGCCTCCTGCATTAACACACATAATGCTAAATCAACAGCTCTCTGAAAGCCCACTAAGTCCTCTCTAACCCCGTAGAGACAGACAGAGGGAGGGAGGGAGAGGAAGAAAGAGAGAGAGGGAAAGAAACCGGCATGGGCTATGTACACACACACACACACACACACACTTGAACATTTTAAAGTGTGAGATATTAAGGAAGGGCACAGTGGAGGATGAAATGCTTTGTGTTTGGACAAGTGTTAGTTGGGGGACCTGAGAGAGAGAGAGGGAGGTAAAGTGCTTCCCCTCCTTGCTAATCCCTCTTCTTTTCTTCTGCTTCCACACATCTCTCTCTCTCTCTCTCTCTCGCTCGCTTCCTTTTCATCCCTTGCTTAAATTAGAGCAGGGGAAGCAGGGCCTTGACGGCATGTCACAGCACAGGAGCCTAATGGCTAATCATCACGGGCTGGAACAATGATGGCCAGAGACTGTGTCGGGACCTGACTCAGCTCTAGGCTCTAAAGGCCACGACGCCATGGGGATCTTTTCATGCAATGAGGACAGGCGGTGCTGAATTAGAAAGGGCGACAACAATAACTATTTTTATAATTCAAGCTTTCTTTGTCCTGGTGGTTCAGCCGTACAGGCTTCACACTTTGTCAAAGTTTAGCTTTGTTACGTAAACCACTCTTGGTGAGTGTGTAGTGGGAACCTAAAGTCTCTTCTTTCATAGCTGCATGAAACATAATGACAAACCACTGCATTTAGATATACAACATAAAACACTTCATGCTAGGAAAAGCCACTCTTTTGAATATGTTTTTATTGATGTATGACCTCCACATTTCTACACAGTTTTCGTCTTGTGCTTTTTTTTTTTTTTTTATTGGTCATACTCAGGCGGTAACTTCCTGTTAAGCCGATGTGGAAGCGTCTTCAACTTTCATTCTCTCTACTAGCCACCAGGGGGCGACTCCTCTGGTTGTATAGAAGTCTATGAGAAAATGACTCTACTTCTCTCTTGATTTATTACCTCAGTAAACATGAGTTCATGGTCTCAATCTCTAGTTTCAAGTCTTCTTCAATACAGCGTGATGTTCATTTAGTAAACTATGGTCCATTTAGAGTCGGACCATAAAGCAGGGGATGCTTTAGGGCGGGCTTACTGTGATTGACAGGTTCCTGGTAACGTCTGTTAACTGGTTGCAAAAAGCCAAGATGGCGACGGACAAAAACGCCGAACTCGAAGATTATTATATGAACCTCAGTGAATTGAGCATGAAGATCTTTCACTTTATGAATCTGTGGCTAAATGACAATGGGCTTTCTTCAGCATTGGTTGCTTGTATCATTTGCTCCTACGAGGTAATTTACATACAATCATCTGGTGAAGGGCCTTTCATAGTAATAGATTGTGTGGCTGATGTGGGATACTTTGAGCCTTGACTGGGTTTCTATACCAGGCGTAAGCCAAAAATAATCAATCTCAATCATTTGAATAATTGATCTCATGGAGAAGAAATATGAGTTTGGCCCACAACCCTGCAGCCGGCAGACGTTTGTGGCGTTGTGAAAGGACACCGTGTTGCATAAAATTCAGCCTTCGACTGGAATTCGGGTCTACATTAATCAGAGAATGTGAACTGGATGAATAGTTGTTCGCCTGTGGTTAGCGCCGTGCTAGCTCGGTGCTAGCACTGTGTTGCGTGCGATGCTAATTCAGTTCTCGCTCGTTCGTTTACGTGCAGGACTGAAAGGTCAGCGCTAGCTGTGGGCAAGTGTTAGAGGGCTGTGAAATGTTGTCGCCGTCTGTGCTCGCGTCTTTGTTTTCGTGTGTGTTTAAACGTCTGGCTGAGTGGTCTGTGTTTATTGTTTAACACAGACCACTCTGTGTGTGTGTGTGTGTGTGTGTGTGTGTGTGTGTGTGTGTGTGTGTGTGTGTGTGATGGTGCTAATGGATTCACTGAGAGAAACACTGCTGGCCACGATGCCAGCGGGGGTGTGAAGGCAACGGTAGGACGGCGTGTGTGTGTGTGTGTGTGTGTGTGTGTGTGTGTGTGTGTGTGTGTGTGTGTGTGTGTGTGTGTTGTTGAGTCCAGGGAATAACAATGTGAACACTTTCATCAATTTAGACCAGCAGGAGTGAGATGGAGACAAGGGAACGGTTAAAAAGAGAGGAGACGGGACGGGGGGTACACCGAACGAAGAAATGAAGACAGAGGAGGAGCAGGAAGCTGGTGAGACAATAGAGGACGCAGACGTCTCTTTCAGAGCGGTAAAGACAGTGAAGCAGGGTGATTAAATGTAAAAAAAAAAAGCGTCAGACAGAAAGAAATGAGAGCAGCAGAAAGAAAAGAGGAAACAGGTTAACAATAAAAGGAGAGGAGGGAGGCACACCGGTGGGAAAGTAATGGTGAGAACGATGTCACGGAGATATAGGAACAAGCGAGAGAGCGATTGTATCAGGGAGATTGAGATTAAAAAGATAAAGAGGGCAGCAAGATGAAGGCTAAGAATGATGAGCAAATGATACGTGGGGCGGGGACCGACTTTCTGTTGCTCAACATGTACAACAGCACCAAGAGGAAGAGTAGACTTTAGCTTTATTCATTTCTAAATTAAAAATCAAGACGGCAACTTGACTTGTCCAGATTTTAAAGACTGCAGTTGGTGATGTTCTTGACTTAATATGTATTCATTTGTGTATTTAGCAGACATTTGATTTGGAGTTGTCCAATCAGAGGCACTTTGGATATTACCTTTTCTGCTTTTGTCAGACTGCCCAGCGTTGATTGATGATGAACTAAAGGCCAGATATCTGCTTCTAGCGTAACGGCAGAACGTAATGCCTGGACGGGTCGATCGGCACATAGAATCCAGTCCGAAGGCTTTTAGCAGCAGCATTGCCCAAATAAGAAATGAAACAAAAAACACTGCTCGACGTTACCATGCATGCATGCGGACATCTCAGACAGACGGCACACACACGTTCCCATGCAGTGGAACAGAGAGAGGAAAACACAGAGCTGCAGCAGAGATGTTGCTGCTGTGAGTCTGAGCAAATCTCACCGGAGGATTTAGCAGTCGCTCCAACACCAAGACATGCGTTTATACAACCGGGAGACGATTGTCTTTTCTGTGTGTGCGTGTGTGTGTGTGTGTGTGTGTGTGTGTGTGTGTTTGTGCGCTTCCTTGCATTGCATGTCAGTGTGCATTTATGCATGTGTGTTACATATAATGTACCTCGTGTAATAATTAAATGATCTGTTGAGAGCTGCATGGATATTAAATTACTTCTCCTTTGATATCACGCTGAATAAATAGTGCGAGTGAGATATACTGTACCTTGTGCATATGGAGGGGGGGAAATAATTCCTAATACATGACCAGCTGGTGATGTATTACAGTATAACACTATGGTAATTCACTGCAAGCTATTTATTTAACGTTGTTGCCACAGTAGTTGAAATCACTGCCTTCCCCTTCTCCTGCTCTCATGATTCTCATGATTTGCTTTTTCTCACAACATTTGCCGGCCCAAAGTATTTCTTGTTTTGGGGTTATGAGAGCGTTTGGCTGTCATGCTGAGCCGACTAAGTACTTTGTGCTTTGTAGTGAAAGCCATGAATCACCACTCGTTTCTCTCCGAGTGTAATCAGTCTCATTAACAATCCCCACGAAGGTGTTTACATGAGCGCTGACTCAAACGATGGGACACGGTGTCCAGTGTGAATGCTTCACAGTCAGCAATCTGAAAGACAACAAACTGATTATGAAACTTCACAACATATACGCAGAGCAGCAAACTACGGGCCGGCACTGTGAGCGTTGCCCTGTTACAGACGTCCTGCTGTGCTTTTATTTCGTTGGAGGAACTTTCATTCTGTGTTGATTTTGGCGCTCCCTGTGGACAAACGCAGTAGTGTTTCCGAGCGCCAGATTCCCTTTAGATTAACCTCATTTTACTGCAGCAGCTTCTGACGGTCTTACCGGCAAAGTCCTGCTTCTGGTTCTCCCGTTTCTCCCTTCCCTCCAGCAGCCTGGCGGTTGACCAATGGAGCACCAAGCTGAAAGGGTTTCCGGGAAACCTGCACAATTTCGTTTGAATTTTCCGGAGTTGGACCCGGTGGCACAGACGGGCACGAAGACTAACTCTCTGATGCTCTCATTTACTTATGTAGGTCATACAGAGGCATCAGTACACTTTCATAACCAGTTAGAAGTTCCTTATAGTAACTTTAAACACAGCAGAACAAAAGTTATTTCACAGAAAGTGAACCCTCGTCTCCCTTTTTAAAACAGAAGGTAAGCAGTACGTCGGTGAGGTTACTCGATGGGTCTCTTTGCTGCAGTGACCTTGGGATGCGCCATGTGGTCTTGCACAGCCTGGAGGGGCCTTTTACAGTTTTAGGATGATATCAAAAAATTGGATCAAAAATGTGAAACAAAGTTTGAAAACGATTTATCAAGCAAAGGTCACACCTCCTCCACCCCAGCCCCTCTTCCCTCCTTCCTCCTCTGTCTCCCGCCTCTATTCGTCATGTTTACAGCATCGACATGTCCGCCCTCACCGCCATCAATTAAACACACTGTCAGCCGCCTCAGCCCCTCTTTCCCTCTCCCTGCCTTCCCGTGACTCCGTTTCTCTCCACCTCTCCTCGTCCCATTTGTGCATATTTCCCAATGCATTGATAATGTTGGTAATGTTGGCTTCTTTGTCCCTGCTGTGTTTATCTTCAGAGTGTGCTTTTATGATGACACGGTGTGTGTAGTTGGATACCTCAAGAACCTGGATCCCGACGAGGCAAATCAGCCGCCATTGTGTTGGGCTGAACTGAACAAAACTGGGACACTTACTGCTGAGATGAACAGAGCGGTTTAAAAAATATTGGTTTACTGCAAGTGGCGAACCAGGCCACGCTGTGCTGAAATGACAAAGGAAGCACGACACAGTGGTAATACCCAAAGGGACGTCCATGACGCTGATGATAAGACTCATAAAGAAACATCCTTGAGGCTTTGATACGATCATGCTGAAAAACAATTTGCATACAAAACAATGACAATCAAGAGAAAACAAAGCGGGGTCATGAACCTGCACTTAACCGGAGAGTTGTCATAGAAACACATCTAGTATTATGGGAGTCGTCGGAGCACTTGGGATGCCTCTCCGACCAATAGGATTGCGCGTCTGAAACCACCCGTTGTATAATCCACCGTCACATCGTTCACTGCGTACAGCTGTGCCAGTGCCTGGTTCACTTGGCGGAGGCTGAGTTTGGGCAGAGGTGGTGCGCTACATTACAACTGCAGCCAATTGGAAAGGAGAGGAGGGGATGAGCCCTCCTCTTTATGTATTCAGCTTTTAATGTTGAGCAGGAGTTGGCTGCACCCATTTTGTCTGCATGAGAGAGTTTGCCTGCCAGCCAATCAGCAGAAAAAATGGCATCCTTTTTCTGTGAAGAGGGATCGTAGTAGTACGCTAGAGAGGCTCTGCGGCACACTGCAGGGAGGTAGATTCTACCTTCACTTTATAACAGAGAAGGGAAATAAATGGAAGGAGCGTATCTGCTGAGGCGGGTTTCTTCTTGGCATGTTGCACCATCTCTCAGCACACCGATAGTTTGAGCCACGGGGGCTTTTAACCAGTTGCAGGAGCTCCCCCCCGCCGCGTAGCGCACTGCATTAAGGATGGAGCGAACGTGCAACCTGCACTGGTGCGGCAGGAATTTCCCCCCCAATCATTTCTTCCATTGAAAAGCACGGCGATGACGCAGCCTGAGCGCACAGGGTGAAATCCAGGATGCTTTCATCAGAGTATTCCAGACGGCGGCTCTGCACGCTGTGCCACACTGCGACGTGTCGTTGATCTATTTAGTGCAACGCTGCGACGGCCTTCTCCAACATGTGCCGCGCTTTGCGCCGCTGCTCCCGCGTGGTGTGTGCAGTGTGTGGCGGCTTGTCCATAATTCATAAACATATGCACTCTTCCCTTTGAAATCTATCCATAATTGATTCGGCCAGTCCCAGTGTAGAGATGGTTACGGGGCTAGCCGTCTCTCCGACTCACTACTGAGTGTGTGTGTGTGTGTGTGTGTGTGTGTGTGTGTGTGTGTGTGTGTGTGTGAGTGAGTGAGCATCTGGGCGTGTATGCTCATGTGTAAGAGACTTGAAAGAGGTTGGAGAAAGACTCCTAATGTGAGAGAGGAGCATGGCGCAGTGCAGTGTAAAGTGCAGTCTCTCTCTCTCTCTCCCTCTCCGTCTCCCGCTCTCTTTTTCGAATACCTCCCTTCTGGGTTTCTGAGGGAAACAAAGGCGCTTTACTCACCTCTCTCTCCCTCGCTCCCTTGCCCCCTCCCTCCTTCATTTCTCTGGCTGCATTTCTGTCATGTTCTATTCTTTTACTCTGCCTCCCTCTTTTCTCCCTACCCCATGGCTGCTTCGCTCCATCGCTAAAATGGGTCCTCAGTCGGTGGCTTTGGAGCCATTAAAGTGCTCTGAATGGCCGCGCCAATATGCTCATTTGATTTATCTTTTCCATTCAGCGCGCACTAGACAATGAACAAAGCAGTGCTGCTGTAAATGCTGCGGTGCATTCGGTGACCGCCGGCGACCGCAGGCCTGTGTCACGGACGCCACCCGGGCTGTGATGCGTGCAACGTGTGGAGGTTTGTCATGCGATGAGGGGAGTGTGGAGATGCTACTGAGTAATAGCAGAGTATCGTTCGTTTTAGACTTTGGGTCACTGACCTGTTCCCCTGGTGGATTCCCACAAGAGCATTCGCATATTTGAAAAAAGAAACGCAGCGATATCGAGTTGAACGGAGAGGAAGAGTTTAAGGGGCTGTTAGGATGGTGCGTGTTGCTGCCTGAACTTGAAATAATTAATATTACATTGTTTAGTCATTTGAGGTAATGCATCATATAATATAATATACATGACATGAACTTTAGTAAGGCCATGGTGAGTTAAAATCGAGCGATCATTGTTTGATTAGTGGCAGTGAAGTGTTTGTACATTTACTAAATACTGACCTCGAGTATAATTAGAGGTACTTGTACCTCTGCTACATTTCATGGCTCCAAACCAGCCGTCAGTGGGCATGTCTCACGGTGCGATCCGGGATCAGATGGGCGACCAAAGATCTCCCCACGAGTCTCTCACGGTTGTCAACTTTTGTCTAAGAGCAACCGCTCAGTGTGAAGGGCCTTTAGAGAAGGAGAGGTGCAATGACCGTCAACCTCAGTACTCCAGATGTTATGAAGAAGGGAATGGGTTTACATTGTTGGTATTTAAAAGCACTCTGCGTCTCTTAGACTCTAAAAGGTGCCTTGTGCGTCGGTATTAGACGCCGAGGGGCCCGACAGAAGCAACATTTGATGCCCTGGAAGGAGAACGGTGTGTTTGGATTTAAATC
>CM051702.1:3274531-3317031 GCA_028022725.1 Lycodopsis pacificus
TATCTGCTATATGGAGTCCAAACGTTTCTCATCATTTCATATGATTTGGCATCCTCAATAGCAAACGTTACCCATCTGGCACTCATGTAAATGCAGAAATATAATGAGCATGAACAGCTCTGAACTGGCCTGAAAAAAAGAAAAGAAGAAAACTCAATAAAAATCCAAAATGGACACTAGAAAATAGACAAAATAGTGAAAACGTGAAAACACAATAGAGTAAAGATAAAATACTGAGACTCTGAGATCTCTGAGACTCTGAGATCTTCATCCCTCAGGTGTAAAAAGAACATGAAGAAACATAACCCCTAATCAAAGCGGCTGTGACTGCTATAAATATTGTGGGTCGTATCGCAGCCATCGAACACGACGACGCCCGTCGTCGAGCCGACACCGCTGATTCAGTTCTCAAGTCGGGTGATCAAGCTCGTGCGACGTTCAACAACATCTCCTCTCAGAAGGTGAGAGCCCAACATCGCGTACAGCTGCTGTCGACAAATGTCGTGCAGTCAAAACACTGTTCACGGATATAAAATATCAACATTCCCGCTAGATTACTCCTCAGACCTGACGATTTAAAGTGGCAGTTTGTATTTTTCTCCTTCATTTTCCACTTTCCATCCCTTTCCCGTGCTGTAGCTTCCAGTATCTCCGTCTGAGTCACTTGAGGTTAGTTAAAGAGGTCGGTGACAAAGTCAGCTATCCCGTTGATGAAGCCCACACCGAACACACACACACACACGCACACACCCACGCTCACACACACACACACACACACACACACACACACACACACACACACACACACACACACACACACACACACACACACACACACACACACACACACACGCATAAAAATGCCATGTCATCTTTTTGTTGCGTAAAGGCCAAGCCAAGTTCACACATTCTTGAAACTTCAAAAGAGGACATAACTAACTAGGTCATCTTCTCTTGCACACACACACACACACACACACACACACACACACACACACACACACACACACACACACACACACACACACACGGTGTACCTTTTAATACTGCAGGATGAAGTATTCAGACTCTCTCAGTCCGCTCCTTTACGCCTCCTTCTCTGGGCGCTCCTCTTGCCCTTTTCTTTGTGGATGGAAGAGCAACTAGAACGAAGCCTCTGCATCTCCTTCAAGCTCAGCATTACTGACAGAACCCTCTTTCCGTGGGTGGCAAGTGGCACCGAAGTGGGCACAATGGCCTCAGGCCTGGAAGGTTGCCACTTGGACACCATGAACGGACTGGCAAACAACGTGGCACAGGGAGCGGTCGCGCCCGTCACCGTCCCGTCACCGTCCCGTCACCGTCCCGTCACCGTCCCGTCACCGTCCCGTCACCTCTGGGGCGACTGTCGAGTTGCTGCTGGGAGACCGGCTGGACAGCCGCCACGTGCCAATGTGTCAAACAGGACGTGAAGTGTGTGATTCGTTGGGAGAAATCATGCGTGCGCCCGAAAACCTTTCCCTGAAATTCGGTAACGAGGCTTTTTGAGAAATTGCCGGGATGCGGTGCCAGACAGCAACCGAGACGGAGAGTTAGAGGAGCCCAGCCTCGTCGTACGTGGACAAGTGCCCAAGCTCTTGTAAGTCGCTCCCCGGTGACGGAGGCCAGAACAGACGGTGCTAAATGTTACTAATGCTGTCCTTACAAGCGTCTCCTTTCTGGGTCATAGTCTGAAATCTATTTCTTTGTCCAACAACCACTCTGAACATGACTTGATGTGGAGCAGCTCCAATACGCCCTGATGTAAAGGAATAAAGATATTTTAGGGGTTTTATTTTTGCCCCTTGATTTGGTTTAAAGGGGAATTTTGGTCCTTTCCACAAGCAATTATCTCAAACTAGGATGTAACACATTACCAGACACGTATACGCTCAATTTACACTGCTGAGATGTTATTTTTGAACAGACTAAGAATGAGAGCTGACTGCATATTCTATTGTGTTCTGATCAAGGGCAGGATGGTCTCTCTCTCTCTCTCTCTCTCTCTCTCTCTCTCTCTCTCTCTCTCTCTCTCTCTGTCTCTCTCTCTCTGTCTCGCTCTCTCTCTCTCTCTCTCTCGCTCTCTCTGTCTCGCTCTCTCTGTCTCGCTCTCTCTCTCTCTCTCTCTCTCTCTCTCTCGCTCTCTCTGTCTCGCTCTCTCTGTCTCACTCTCTCTGTCTCGCTCTCTCTCTCTCTCTCTCTCTCTCTCTCGCTCTCTCTGTCTCGCTCTCTCTGTCTCTCTCTCTCTGTCTCGCTCTCTCTCTCTCTCTCTGTCTCTGTCTCTGTCTCTCTGTCTCTCTCTCTCTCTCTCTCTCTCTCTCTCTCTCTCTCTCTCTCTCTCTCTCTCTCTCTCTCTCCCTGTGTGTGTGTGTGTACATATAGAATGAATGTGTGCACATGTTTCAATGTAAAAGGGAGTTTTGTAGTGATGGATATAACTGTGTTGAACAGTTTAAAGACATCAGGTGTTTACTGTATTAGTATAGGGTCTATAACGAGGGTGTAGTTTCCTATGTCGACCACTAGAGGCTCTCTACTCACATGAACCGGAGACCGTTCAGCCCACTGTGGTCCGCTCAGCACGCTGCTGATGCAGCCTCTGCGCTGCACTCGGCTTTCTCCTCGGTGTGAGCGTGCTATGTAGCCCGATATACAACAGTGAGTCATAATCAGATGCAACACACACGTGTACATGCACTAAGTATGATATGATATTTCATATGGCATCTGAATGGCGCACAGAAACAGACGGGTGTGCCACTAACAGGAAAGTTGATAATGATGAAAAGAGATTTGGTTATAAATATTATTTTTAATAAAAAGCAGGGCGGGTGAATATCCAAAATATACAAAGACACATTTTGAAAGATGAAAACACCTTTTCAAATCTAATCGTTTCACATCTCACAAATCGGCACCCTCGCTGGGATGAAATTGCCTTCAGTTAAATCACTGAAATAGAAATTAAGAATGACAGTTATTTGCTCATGGTAAAATGCTTATTCCCAATATTCATACTAATAGGTATATGAGAAAAACTGTCTCATGCCAAAAGTTAGTTGTGAATATTTGAGGTTTAGTGACTGAAAGTGAATTACGGGCAGACTCTGCTGTCTGCCAAACATCTTCCTTCAGCACTGAAGTGCAGCGCGGACGCTCGCTCTCACTCGTCCTTCGGTGTTTGGAGTCAAGTCATAGGCAACACCCTCTTTGATTCCCCAGATCGTTGAACTTAATCCGTGTCTTTGAAACGTGGCTCTTTCATTGCGGGTTTCAGATTTTGTCAGTGAATGGAGCTCTGCAGTGAATGTGTATCCACCTCTACCCCACCTGTCTACTGCCTGCACTGACCTGGATCCACTCGCCTGAATTACAAGCTTCATTTGTGTTTGTTGCACCATTATACCGCTGGCACTTGGTGGCCGATGTTAAGATCGCCTCACATTCAGTTGTGCACTTGTTTCAAGGCTTGGTCCGGATATACTGTATGTAAAGAAGCTTGCTTTAGGACGTGTCCATCTGTTCGGGGTGTATTTGCATTGCTTTTGATATGACAACTGGAAAGTTTCTGTTGTTTGTTTGAATTTCATTTTCCCTCCTAACAGATACAGTAGTGTTCTTTCGTTTGTGTAATTGTCATTGAAACATCACATTTAATCCAGAACGCATTACAAAACCGGAGTTTAAAAAAAAGGCTCTGACTCCGTCAGCATTTTGATTCCAATCAATAAACACTTGATTCAGTCAGCCAACCGATCAATCTCAATCAAGCATGCAGATAATGAATCCCAGAGAGTGGAATAAGCTTCCCAGAGCACCAAGAGCACCAAGAGCGCCAAGAGCGCCAAGATCGCCAAGATCGCCAAGATCAACAAGAGCAACAAGAGCACCAAGATCACCAAGAGCGCCAAGAGCGCCAAGAGCGCCAAGATCGCCAAGATCGCCAAGATCAACAAGAGCAACAAGAGCACCAAGATCACCAAGAGCGCCAAGAGCGCCAAGAGCGCCAAGAGCGCCAAGATCGCCAAGATCAACAAGAGCAACAAGAGCAACAAGAGCACCAGGAGCGCGCTTTCACCACGTCAGCAAACCGCTCCATGAAGTCTGAGATGCTGCTCGGGGTCCGGGGCTCTGCAGTGCCCCCGCTAATGCGGTTCCAGATCAGCTGTCATCTATGTATCGTCTGTGTGTGTAGCTGTGTTCGTCCGTCGGCACGCGTGTTGGAGCAGATTACGCAACCCGGCGATTTGTATACTTCATATCGGAACACTTGGAGCTGGTGTGTGCTTTATGAGATAGCGTGTTCGATGCACGCTCCCCCCGACGGTGCTGTGCATGTTTGAAGCTTGTGCGTGCGTTTGGTGTGTGTGTGTGTGTGTGTGTGTGTGTGTGTGTGTGTGTGTGTGTGTGTGTGTGTGTGTGAGAGAGTGTGTGAGTGTGTGTGTGTGTGTGAGAGAGGGAGAAGGATTGTGGGTGCAACTGCGTTCGTTGCGCTGCTCTCTGCTGCTGTGCTTAGAATGCTGATGTGTCACGCTGCAGCACTGCCCCACTTATCCAGCTAACCTCTCTTCTCTCCCTCCTTCCTTTCCTTCTTCCCCCTTTCTCTCTCCTTTATTCCCTTCCTTTTCCCATCATCCCGTCTTTCCTCCCCTGTGTCTCTCGCCATCCCTCCCTCCTTTCTCCTTTAATCTCCTGTTCTTCCTCTTGAGCCGCACAGTCACACCTCCTCCTTTATTTCTACTTTCATCTGCCTTTCCACATCCTTCTTTTCTCACATTTTGAATGGCTGCTTTGAATCTGTGTTAAAGTGTGTGTGTGTGTGTGTGTGTGTGTGTGTGTGGGGGGGGTGTTGTGTGGGGTGCCACCGTGTGTTCACAGATGTTGACGATGCAGCAAAAGAGCACACCGGCCCCCGACCAACCGTTCCAGCTTGTCTTCTTCTCTCTCCCTCACACACACACACACACACATACACACACACACACACGCGCATGAAAAACAGCTCTGTTCTTATCAACCAATCACATCGACCCCATCCGCTCGCATCAGCTAGCTCTGAGAAGAGCTACAGCCCGTGACAGCCGCAGCCCCCGGCAACCCACATATGTCCATGCCAGAAAGCGGAGGCTAGCGCTGCAAAGCTGTCTCTGCGTTGGCAGCATCTGTCCGTCTGCCGAGCAGAGCCGGGTCCCCGATAACGAAGTCTGACCACTGTGTCTCGTGATGTAAATACAGAAAAACAACGCGCTAATGAAGACTTTGCCCTACAACGGGCTGTGATTTGATGCTGAAACATTGTCAGTGAACATCTGCCTCTGGTCACATGGAGTCATGGCTGTGTGATAATTCATTTATTAGATCGGATGATGAGCCCTGATCGACTACGAGATATTCTGTGTGATATCCTCAGCATGGCCCGTGTGCCTGGTGAGGATGTAAAAGGATCAACAGAGAGATGAATAAGACAACGCTGCCCGTGCATAACGCACGCAGCCAAGATCACAACCTCAGACTGCTTTCAGAGGCATCGTTACACAAGGTTACCGAGTGCTTCTCAACCCTGCACCAGAGGAAAGTTTATGCCGAATGTGTTAGTTGATTTTTTTGCAAGAATAGGTCCAAATCAAACCGAAAATGTGTAGAAAATAGAAAACGAAAGTCGCAGAACAACATTACTACGAGCAATAAAAAGCTGTGGTTTTCATTAAACAAGAAGCTCTCCCCTGGGGACACACTCATCTTCCAACGCATTTGCATTTCTTCATGAGCGCAATGCGCTGCAGGCCTCGGAGCACTTTGGGTTCAGTGTCTCGCTCGGGGGCTCGTCAGCTGTCGGATACATCACAAGCCGCTCTCCAGTCAGCAGCTAAATCTACAGTGACGAGCAACCTTCTACTCACTGGCCACCAAGATAAGACCAACTCATCTGTCTGGAGGAGAAAACACAAAGAATAGCATGTGATAGTCTGGTGGAAGAATCCATCCCTGCGGTTGTTTTTGTTAAGATGTCGGTGAAAGACTCAAAGATGTGCTTCTACCCAACCGTCCCAATGTCCTGCATCTCCTGCAGGCCGATATTAAGGTTTCCCTTCTTGTCTTCATTCCCACATATTCACGAGACCTCAGCTGTGGTGTCGAGTTGGAAAGGATGCATGTGGTCCAGACAACATTTTCCCAATGATTACTTTCATTTCACACACATATGACGTCCTGTCCTTCCGAGATGCTGGAACTCCTTCACTAGGGGAAGGAGCTAACTCCAAAACTTAAATATAAAGGAAACTGTTGACATCCAGGCAATTCAATCATCTTCTCAAACACTGCACCCCTAAGACACCCGGTCCCGGAGAAGCAGAATGCTTTTTCCGTCTTCCCGACAAAATGGCCGAACATGTGTGCACAAGATGCTCATCACAAGACAAAAGGAAATTGTGTTTTATTTCGGGCGGCATCGTGGCAACATTCCACCAACAGAGACGGAGTCGCAAGGCTGCATTACTGAGGATCATAGTCTCCGAGATGAGTGTGTCAGATACGCTGTGAGTGTGCTGCCCGTCAGAGCTGTACTTCAACATGGGGTGAATGTAGGAACATACAATATACACATATGTAGGCGATACAATATACACACACACACACCTAAAGATTGTTTCCTGGTGGCAGAAGCGGCATGCCAGTGTTTGGTATCGACCCGGGAGAGGTGTGTAATCCACTGTGCATGTGCGTGTTCCGTTGGTTCTTGAGCGTGTTGTGTTTTCCTGTGTGTGTCGTGGTTGTTTTCAGAGTGAGCGTGGCATGTAAAGTAATTATTCAGACAATGAAGCCGGCCTCCTTTGTCTTCCGCACTCAGCAGAAGATGTTGTGTGTGTGTGCGTGTGTGTGTGTGTGTGTGTGTGCGTGCGTGCGTGTGTGTGTGTGCGTGCGTGTGTAGGCGTGCAAGTGTTTTCCATTTTGAGAAAATTGAGCACTAACGATGGGCGCCTTGAAAATACAAGTATTGATACTGCGATACCTCTTGTCCTTTCTACAGAGTATTGATTCTCAGAGGAGGAGGATCAATACTAAAAGTAAACAATATAGTCTCTCTCCCTTTTGTGTTTTGCACAAACAATCCGACATTTTCTTCTCCCATTCACTGCTTCCACAGCATGGCAGTGTTGCCACTCACTGTGTGCTCGGAAGTGTTACCCCAGCGCCTTATGACCAAAGTCAGATGCATTGTAATTAAGAAAATCACTTTTTTCACAGCAAACGTCTTGACATGTCATTGTAGGGAATGACGTGTAACACAGACCTAAATTACCTTCATGTGCAGAGGTGCCGGTGTCAGGGCCCTGCTAGTCTACATGCTGATTCACTAGCGGGTCTTACACAGACCCGTGAGTCAAATAAAACCAGCATGTGTGGTATGAGCTGTCAGTGTACACACCTGTGCAAATGCCAAAGTGAGATTTAAAAGATTGAGGACTAAAAAGTCTTATTTTCTCATTAAGACATTAAAATTTACTGGCTACTAGGGGATGGATTGTTGCTTTTATTATTTTTATTCCTCTAACTTCCAGGGTGTTTGATGCGTGTAATGTCATAATGACTGAAAATGGTTTCACACTGTAAAAAGATGTGTTAACCCTTTAACCCTCTAACAATGTAATTGCAGGCCATGCTATAAGCTATTTCATTCTGAAATCATTGAAACACAGAAACTCACTCAGGAGTAATGACATGATAGCATTAGGTTCATGTTCAAATGGTCAACACGAGGAGTTTGTGTTTGTTCTTCGATGGGAAGATCTTTGAAGTGAAAAGTTCCAGGTTGTTACAACGTCCCCACCCCTTCCTGCTTCCAGTGAATGTGAAGCTGTTGTGAGGAAGACGTGTCTGATAATGGAGAGTCTCTCTGCCTTCGACCTGGTTACGGAGGTGAGAGGACGGACATGGAGACAGAGAGAGACACAGGGAGACAGAGAGACGAACCTGGAGCAGAAAAGGTCTCGGTGAGACAGGAGGGGAGAGAGGAATTCATCTTTTCCCCACAGATGCAGATATGTTGCCGTTTGGAGATTACTGTTTTCACCGAGTTTTCTTCTGCAGTGGAAAGAGAATAAGGTGAGAAGGCACAAAGATAAAGGAAGGGAGGTAGGAGAGAGGAGAGAGGGGGAAGGAAACCAAAAGGAGGAAAGGACAGAAGGAGAAGCGTAGTGAAGGAGAGTTCTTGTGCAACTGTGCTTAGTTGGGCCAACTGGGATGAACTGCCTACAGGCAACCTGGCCTTGGTTATGAGACACTGACACACACACATTTAACCCATGGCACACACACACACAAATACAATACACACACATTGTCTGGCATCATTCTGGTCTTAACTCTCTTCAGTGCCTCCCTGCTCCTCTTTCCTTCTTCCCTCTCCGTCTCCCTCCATCTCTGTATCGGCACCGCCTCTGTCCTCTTTCATCGGGCGGGGAAGGATGTGGCGAGGCATCAGGAGTCGATAGCGCTAACCTTTATCTCCTCCGTCCGCAGTGTTCATATAATGACGGCCTCTTCTTCCTCCTCACCTCCTCGCCCTCTCCCTTCTCTCCTTCACCCGCCTCAGGCTTCCCTCTGCCTCAGCCCAATTAGCCTGTTGCAACTAACGGAAGGATGACTCTCTCTCTCCGTGTGTGTGTGTGTGTGTGTGTGTGTGTGTGTGACAAGCATGAAATAAGACTTGGCCATCCAGCCAATCAGCTCCTTCAAACGGTGAAAAGGGAACAGAGATGCGCAAAGCTTCGACAAAAAGTTCCCAATTCTTAAAATGTGAAATGCTCAGGAAGTCATCAAGCAAAGTCTGTGAGCTGGTTCAAGCTAAACACAACACACGTAGTGTAATCCATCACACCGAGTGCAGTGTGGTGAAGAGGGCGACTGTGTGCTGTAGTGCACGGCGGTACTGCCAAATCCTTCTCTTCATTTCATATCTCAATAACAATATATATCATGACAAAACAATTTTTTCTGGTAATTCAATAATTAAATAGTGTTTATGAAATAACCACATGGTTTCTTTCCACTCTTGTGTAAATTAAATACAATTTTCTTGTTAAATAACTGAGAACTTCAGTGCAACATGATGAGTTATTATCAATTTAGACAATGTAATGGTGTCTCATGATACCTCAATATATGATTCCATTACAATATGATTCATTGAAAGACGATAAACTATCACATTGAATTGTTGCCCAGCCCGAGTATCTTCACATATTATAACCGCGGTTGATTGGATTCATAAATTCCACCAACTGCTCGTTCCTTTTCATGTTGAATACGACGAAATTCCTCTTTTATATTAAAAAAGAAATGATTCTGATGACAAAATGAAACAGTAAAGGTTTGATTGTAATTTAAGTGCAGATTGATTTTTTTGGGCATGTGGGGATCTGAAAACTAGCCTGAGCTCAAATGTATGTGTAGAGTTAGTATTACACAATCCTGCACATATCCTGCAGCCGTCGAGCAGAAATGTTTTGGGTGTTGTAGCAAACAAGGCGTTTTGATATATATATATATATATATATATATATATATATATATATATATATATATATATATATATATATATATATATATATATATATATATATATATATATATATATATATATATATATGCTCTCTGTTGGCAAAGTGTCAGAGAGGGAGTTAGTTGTATGGCCATTATACCCTTGACACACACACACACACACACACACACACACACACACACACACACAGATACACAAACAGAAAGACACACAGACTGCCGCAGGGCCGCCAGCCTCGTCTCAGCTGCAGTGGCCGAGTGCTGTAGAGAGAAGTGCGGAGAAGGATGTGGACGGATGTAGAAGGATGTAGAAGGATGGAGAAGGATGGAGAAGGATGGAGAAGGATGGAGAAGGATGTAGACGGATGTGGAAGGATGTAGAAGGATGTGGACGGATGTGGACGGATGTAGAAGGATGTGGAAGGATGTAGAAGGATGTGGAAGGATGGGGAAGGATGTGGACGGATGTGGAAGGATGTGGAAGGATGTGGAAGGATGGGGAAGGATGTGGACGGATGTAGAAGGATGTGGAAGGATGTAGACGGATGTGGAAGGATGTAGAAGGATGTGGAAGGATGTAGAAGGATGTGGAAGGATGTGGAAGGATGTGGAAGGATGTGGAAGGATGTGGACGGATGTAGAAGGATGTGGAAGGATGGGGAAGGATGTGGACGGATGTGGAAGGATGTGGAAGGATGTGGAAGGATGGGGAAGGATGTGGACGGATGTAGAAGGATGTGGAAGGATGTAGACGGATGTGGAAGGATGTGGAAGGATGTGGAAGGATGTGGACGGATGTAGAAGGATGTGGAAGGATGGGGACGGATGTAGACGGATGTGGAAGGATGGGGAAGGATGTGGAAGGATGTGGAAGGATGGGGAAGGATGTAGAAGGATGGGGAAGGATGTGGACGGATGTGGAAGGATGAGGAAGGATGTGGACGGATGTGGACGGATGTGGAAGGATGTGGACGGATGTGGACGGATGTGGAAGGATGTGGACGGATGTGGACGGATGTGGACGGATGGGGAAGGATGGGGAAGGATGTGGACGGATGTGGAAGGATGTGGAAGGATGCGGAAGGATGGGGAAGGATGTAGAAGGATGTGGAATAATGCGGAATGATGCGGAAGGATGCGGAAGGATGCGGAAGGATGCGGAAGGATGCGGAAGGATGCGGAAGGATGGGGAAGGATGTGGAAGGATGCGGAAGGATGGGGAAGGATGCGGAAGGATGCGGAAGGATGCGGACGGATGCGGACGGATGCGGACGGATGCGGAAGGATGCGGACGGATGTGGACGGATGTGGACGGATGTGGACGGATGTGGACGGATGTGGAAGGATGTGGAAGGATGCGGAAGGATGCGGAAGGATGCGGAAGGATGTGGAAGGATGTGCTCCACTGATTTCAATATGAGTCCAACACTAGCCTGCTCCTTTCTGGCCCAGCGCGGTTCCAGTGAATGTAAAACTCGTATCGCACGTCTTCTACTTTCTCTTCACAACATTAGGAGCTATGACGGTTCATCCTGACTCCATGCGGATGTGCTGTTTGCGAGAGGATCAAATATACAAGAGGGTCTTGGAGTTTAAACCTGTTGTCAATGTTCTGTGAACTCGAGCGTGAAACCAAGAGCTTTGTATTCTTGACTCTTTGGTCCGGAAGGTTTCTTTTTCAAATAATGGAAACTCTCGTTTGGTGTTGATCTTTTACCTGTTGACAGGTACGCAGCACTCCTGCAGTCTCCGTGGTGTTGTTTGCTTTGTTTCGATCGATGGTCAACGCTGGAGCATCATCTTAGGTTGTGAAAGTCGGCAAACCGAGATAGTTCAGGTACATGCTCGCACCACAAACTCCATAACGGCAGCATTTAGTTAAGAGCACCACGAGAGCTCAATGAATCGTTCCAAATGGTAGTTTTTAAAAGCCGAAGCGTGAACTACACTCACTGTTTTGTAATAAAACTCAGTCCTCGTTACACTCCCACGCTGTTTCACACTCACAATAGCCGAGTACATACAGCGTCATCGCGTCTGCACTAAGTTGCACACAGGAAATCAGGAACGGTTCTTCCTGTGTGAAACAATCAACGGCACAAACCAGCGAGAAATGAACGGAGACGACCAAGAGAGGTTCAGTGATGTCTGCAGCAGCTGATGCTCTCTGTTCCACCATCGTCATGTTTATATTGTCCTCGCTGAAGACGACAGAATTTAAACAGAAGACGAAGGGCACGAGGGGAGGGTGAAGAAGGGGAGGGGGAGGAACTCATTAGTGAAAGAGTTTAAGTGGAATGATGAGCAAAAGCTGGAGGGAAGGACAGGATGAGATAAGACAGGATTTAGAGGGAGAGAAGGGACGGAGGGGAGAGAAGTGTCACTTTAAACATTCTTCACTGGGAAGAGATATCCAAACCGTAATCCTTGTTTATATTTAGTAGTCGGATTTATGCAGATGACGACTGCCTCGGTTGTAAAATATGACGTTTAATCATTGAACAGGTTTCCACATTAGTTCATTTGTATTTTTAGAGATATTCCTCCTCAGATGAGGATTATCATTTATCAGATGAACCAGAGCTGCTGCTGGCTATGTGGGTGCCCTCAGCGTGACCCCGAGTACGATGCTGCAGATAATGGATGGATGGATATATATATAGGCCCACAATCCAACAACCCACGGACACAGCGGCCCACCGGCAACACGGATTTTACTCAGTTTGCCCGATGGCCATGCAGTACATGCCTGAAAGAATTACAATTTGTAAACATACCTACAGGCGATGCACAAGAGTCATCTCGCAGTTTCTTCTTCTTTTTTTCCCCTCTTATTGCGTGGGAATATTATATTGTCTTTAAAGCAACATCTTGGTTGTCGACCAAACAACCCTAAATCTTCGAAGCTCCAATATCAGCTTTGTACCGGTGTAAAGGAAGTTCACCCGAGCTCATTTAGCAGTGGATAGTCAGCCATTTTGTTATCTTCCCAGCCACTTGACTTTTCAGTAAAGTTTTGAATGTCGTGCTCTGGGTGCAAATATAGCCGAGTCCAAAGATGTCCTGAGCTTGTGCACCTGCTTTTCAGATAACTCTCTCTCTCTGAGACACACACACACACACACACACACACACACACACACACACACACACACACACACACACACACACACACACACACACACACACACACACACACACACACACACCTGGATTCCTGGTGAGTCTTCTTCTCAGAGACTTCCTGAGATACCCTGTGATTGTCGTCCCATGGGGCTTTGCAAGCAGAGTGATTCGATTTTCACACACGCCACATGCACATTCTCACACACACACAGACATGAGCAAACACTCGCGGACAAATAGGATGAAAGCAGCTTCATCATCCCTCTTGGAGGCGAATATGTATGTGTGTGTGTGTGTGTGTGTGTGTGTGTGTGTGTGTGTGTGTGTGTACTGTACCCTGAGACTTGGAGCTGCAGGCCGTCTCAGTACTGTGGGAATCAATCATGATTCTTTCTGTGTAATTATGATTCTGGCATGTTAACTGTGCGTGCGTGCGCATGTGTGTCCACGTGTTTGCATAACTAAATCTCTTATCTCTTTTCTCCCCACTTGGCTTACATACCTAAAGAGTAATGTGCATGAACATTCACACATATCACACTTTACCGTTATAGAGGCCCTCCTTAACCGTCAGTCATAAGAACCCTCGGAGGACGTCGCCGTGTCGGTGATGTACAGCAACCATATTACTGCTTCTCTGTGCCTGAGGGGCTTGTTTGTCAAAAACAGATGTAAGTGCCATCTAAATCCCACTTTCTTACTTGTTGCCCTGCTGCTGCTGCAGCTGCGTGTTTGTTTGTTTGTTGTATTTATGCAGAACGGTGAGCTTTAATGCAGTGATTATTACTCTGTACTCAGTCTTACTTTCTCTCTGTCAGTGCTTGACAGGATCGCACCTACTACCACTGTTATGGCAACTCAGAAGTAATACTTTCATGTTTAAAGTGGGTTGATTGGATGGTTCCAACAGTCTTAAAGGGACAGTGCACCCTAAAATCAAAAATACCCATTTGTTTCTTCGTCTAGATTGTGGTGGTGTGAGTTGCTGCATCACTATCTTTAAAAGGGAAACATGTTTGACGAAATAGAGGGACAATCATGCAGCATGTTGGAGATTAAAACGAGGAGGCTACAGTCACGTGACTTGTTGCAGACATGGAATATAGGCAACGAGCAGGACCGCTTCTTATCCACAGTCATTCATTATCAACCAGCACTGCAATGGAGAGAGAGAGAAGATCGGAGGGCTGGTGGCTGCGGCGAAAAGAGAGTCAGAGAGAGTGACCATTGGCAGGTAGCGCACACACACACACACACACACACACGCACGCACGCACGCGCACGCACGCACGCACGCGCGCGCGCGCGCGCGCGCGCGCGCATAGTGTCCAGCCAGGGCGATTCTTGGTGTCCCTCCATAATTATGTTGAGCTGTTGCCCAAATACGTATCGATTACCACTGAGCCTCATTTGAACCCGACGACACACAGTCCTGTGCGGACCTTGCTGCAGTGGGGTTGGAACGAGGGAGGGATGCGAGGGTGAAATAAATTGGAAAGGGGGGAGACAAAGGTAGACACAGAGGAAAGGAGGAAGAGATTGAGAGGTTGTGAGGGAAGAGAAATATTAAGAGATATTTTATTTACAAATGGGGGATTGTTGATGTATGTCTGATGATCTTCATCAATTAGAGTACAAATTAACTCCAAAATTCATATTACTTTATTTATAGAGATATTTGAGTAACAATAAAACACCAATGCTCTTGAACTTACATGAAGATTGACAGTTGTAAGGAAATTGTAATTTGTTTTCATTTTAACAAACATGAAGCAGGGGGGATAATCCTGTAATCGTGTAATGAAAGCGGCTCTGCATGTGACTCCACGCGATAAACCATTTTTCCTTTCGCTGCGATCCAAAAAAAATCCTGTCGTAAATAGATAGCATTTGGCAATGTGTTTAAAGTCAAATTCTGTACTGTGCAATAGCGTAGACTGGGGGTTCATTGTTCTGTTGTATTCACCTTATTGTTTTGATGTTATTAAAAGTTCAATGCAGGTTCACCTGAACAGATTACAGTCACAAAGAGGGAGGGAGGGGGGGGGGGTGATGAGGAGGTGGATCGAGGGGGACGTACTGCAGATATTGGAGAGACAGATGAGGAAATATTTAGTGGAAAAATGACTCCCTTACTCCCACCTGCCCCCTGTCTCTTGCACACACACACACACACGCACGCACGCACGCACGCACGCACGCACGCACGCACGCACGCACGCACGCACACACACACACACACACGCACACACTGAAACGCACATTCCCAGAGTTACAGTCATAGCTGTACCGATGCAAAGCTGCTTAATAGCAGAATAATGAGGGTGAATTGGCTTATGGTGTGGAGGGAGGGAGAGTAGACATAATGGTGTCAATGTGGCTGCTACACACACACACACACACACACACACACACACACACACACACACACATCGGTAGATATATAGATGGATGGATGGATAGAGACCAACATCTCTTCTTACTCTTTCTCACTTGCCCTGCTTTAAACACAAACACACACAAGGTTGTGACAGAGCATCTTCGGTATAACCCGTCTGTGTTGGGTTTTAAAGGTGGAACCTTTATAAAAGGTTCTACCACAAACTAGAAAGGGTCCTATAAGCACAAGCCAAAGAACCCCATATGGTTCCAGTTGGCACCTTTTTTCTTTGGGTGACTTATGATGCTCTATCAGTAAAACTGGAATGGACATATCAAATAAATCAGTCCTGTCTGTCTTTTTTCTACTATATTTAATAGAAAACTAAGATCCATGACTGCCTCAGCAAGTCTGGGCTATTTTATGGGCGGTTCACTCGTGTGTGTGTGTGTGTGTGTGTGTGTGTGTGTGTGGGTTGCAGCTGGTTGTGCCAGTGGGGTAGTTCTACAGCCATCGGCCTATCTCTTATCGATTCTTGGCAGGCAGCTCTGGGCGTCGGCAACTCTTCCGTCACGCTCTCCTCTCTCGCTCTGTGTTTTGGGTATCGGTCTTCTGTTGGGGTCTGTGCGGTGCTTCAGAAATTGGACCCAGTGCTGCCTCAGCAGTTCTCTGGCCAGCAGCTACAACTGTGGGGGAAAAAAAAGAAACGAGGGAGTGACAGTGAAAATGAGTAAGTGTGGATCAGAGAGCGAGAGTGACAGAAGAGACCCTTTGTGGTCATGTGAGTTAGCGGTGGTGTAGCCTACCAAGAGACTGCTGATTGTTTCCTTTTGCCGACTGACAGTCAATGTTGTTGTTCTTTTTAAGCCATGAATGTGATCTTTCTTTTATATGAACCAAGTATGCCTAAATATTACATTATTCCCGAATGTTTTTTTCTTTACTAGATCTGAAAAGGCAATGGACGGTAGTGACGGACAACCTATTTTGTCTCAAAGTTAAGAGACACGTTGTGCAGGAAAGCGGGAAAAAAAAGAGTAAACATCTGTGGAAATGATTGAGGGGTTGAGGAGAGATGGGAGGAGAGAGATGGGAGGGAGGGAAGAGGAGAGTGAGGCGGTTGGCAGCAAAGGTAAAGAGAGGGCGTTGGGGAGAGTGCAGCTTAGTAAAAGCTGCTCTCATCCTTTGAATGGAGGGTGTGATGGAAGGTGATACTCTAATAGGATACAGGACGGACAGATAAAGAGATCAGCTATCTCTCCCTAAGAGCTTCCCAGTCGGCCATCAGGTCCTCATGCAGAGCTCGTCAAATAAAACCTCTGCTTCAGTCAGAGTCCCATCAGCAGGGACTCAGTCTGGTTCCCTGCCAGGTCACCTGGAGCACCTGACAGAAGGGATAGAGAGAGTGTGACCAGGTTGTAAAAAGATACAAACACAGAGGCAGCGTACATTAATCTGTAGCTCCAGTGCACATGTTCATCTAACCTATATAAGATGGTATCATCAGCAAAAAGGAATTGTGGTTTGTTAGATCCTGGGGTTCTTTGGCCCGATACGGGGCTACCTACTGACTCAGCTCTCTATTAAAAGATTATCAAGCTGGTGTTCTTGCGAGGAAACTCGCCTGGCTTCCGCTAACTGCCTTCACTCCCGACGTCTACCCTGCTTCCTCCGGTCGGCGCGCGCTCGGCCGGGGGACCACCCAGGCCGCCAGGCGCTCCCACCAGTCGCGTCGGTTATGACAGCTTTCCTCTTCTGGATCCGTGCTCTTGGTGAATTGCCAGGTTTAGGTTTTAACGGCTAGGATTACTTCTAAAACCGTAAGGGGTTGTTAAGTAAGTAGACGTGAACCATCTTTATCTCTGCTGATAAAACCCTGGCCACGAGACGAATGCATTTTTAAAGTATTTACTTGTGGATCCATTTTGGTGGTTAAAATACCAAAACTTCTTTCATTGTCTTGTTTTATCTTTTAAAAAAGCATTTTTGTCATATGTGATACATAAATGCCTGAAACACATGTGAGTTTGCTACACCGGCTAACAATATGAATTGAAAAAGTAGATGGATGAATAAAATATCAAAGCAGAATAGCTTCACTTTCATTGCAGGCTATACAGACAATAAGTTATCAGTTGAAAGGTTTCATGCAGGTGAGAAACCTCATACATGAGAAGAGTCAATACGTTTTGTGTTCCACTCAAACAAAACAAAGCATTGAAAACATATGGTCCACTACTGGCTCTGACTTCATTCACACATTTCTAAAGGAATGCTCTGAAGCCTGGATGTTTGGCTTCCAGCTCACCAATCAGTTTTGTCCTTTCAGTCATTGAAAAGGCCCTAAACACACCTCCTTTAAGCTTGCATATCTTCCTAATGGGATATTTGTTCTCAAAATCAAAGAAGTAAAGACATGCCTGCATGAAAGACTTCAGTGCAGGCAGTCTGCATGGCCTCTAACTTCATTTATTCAGAAGAGATTGTGCACACATCACTGTCTTCACATTCATCCTATACTCTGTTCTCAAAGAGTGACGAACATTTCTAACCTGGGAGCTCCTCAGCACAACATCTGACTGTTCACTGATGGGTAGTTGGTACTTTGCATGCCCACAATTTTCCTTTCCCAACTCGAGTTCCTTCTGCAAAAATACGGCCATCGTAGGTGCTTCTCTCGATGAGAAAAATACAAGGATGAAAAGAAACGGGTGAGATTGTTCGCTGAAACATTAGCTTTGGCAACATAAAAGCAGCAGAGGGTGGATGAGATCTGCAGACGGATCGGTGAAGAGACGGATACATAGTTCGGGTTAATCAGTCGCTGGCTGACAGGTGCAAGCTGCAGAACAAAAAGGAAGTGAAAACAAACCGAGGAAAGAAAAATTGGAGCGAGACAAAGTGGGACGACCCCAAAAAAAGAAGTGACGAAAAAAATAAAAGTAGCACGATGAAAACAATTATTCATTGTTGAGAGTGAAGAAATGGGTGGAGGCAGGGGCCGAGAACAAGCCAGGGTGGGAGGAGAGCGGTGCTAAGTAATGTATCCTGCCAGTTTTCATTGTGTCTACAACTGAAACTGCTCCACAGAAGCAAGGAGGCTGTAATAGGATAAAGACTGTACTGCAGAGGGAGAGCGAGAAGGAGGGGAGGGAGGGGAATAATTGACAGTCAGGGATCAATTCGTGGTTGTGTAAGCAGGTTTTAACACTCCATTGATCGCTGATGTCTGGTTGGCCACTTCAGTAGCTTGTTATAACTTCAGAATAGTTAGGTGTTGCTCTCTCCAATCCTTACTGTGCCATCTTTTCCGGTGTTTTGATTCATATTGGAGGACGAGGGGGGGGGGGGGGGGGGGTGTGCTGTAAGATTCAGTGCATTGTTAAAGCCGGATTGACCGTCCAGCTTTCTTCTCGAGGCGTGTGGACAGCTCATCGTTTGAAATCGGAGATGAACAGTGCCGTGTGTTTGCGAGTGTACCACTGTGTGGAAAATGGAGAAGAGGGTGTCGTGTTTTCAAACGGGAACGGGGAGGTCGCAGTCGGTGACAACAGAGATGATGCGGTATATTCTCACAATGACAAATCGAATCAGACACGTTGTGAACAACAAACCACGCGGCAGCTTCCTCGCGGCAAACGGCTTTGCACAAAACCTCAGTGGAGGCCGTGTTCTGAAACTTGGATTTTCAGCACAGGGCTGGACTGCACGTCACATTCCACTGATTCCCAGTGTTACCTGCCTAACGCATGTGAAGCTACATTACATCTGTCCGTTGCTGCCGACCCAATGTCCCTTCAACATCTCTATTTAGGATAGCTGGCTGAGACATAGTCATTGTCTGACATTTTAGGACTTCAACTTTATTATTTTATGGACTGCAACTGAGTCAAAGACAGGTGTGAGGTCAGCCTGACTCTCTTAGAGTAATGAATTACCTTCCTTGTGAAAACAGATGACAATGCTCAATCATGATCCTGTTACATATTCTGTTAACATAGTTGATCATGCAGTTTTAATTGACTGCCCTAAGCACTGGGTGGGTACCTGTGACTGAGAACTGAGCTGGATCAGATTCCACTTCATCTTTTATATCCATCTCCATCACTGTGGGGTTCCACAGGGCTCCGGCCCGGGGCTCATCTTCTTCTAGCTCCGTGTGCTCAAACGGAGTGACTGTTGACAGCAATTTAAATAGAAAGAAGAAAAATAGCTGCTTCAAACTAAGAGAGACATCAGGAATCACAAAACAACAGAACCAAATAGATTGCACAGTGGTAACCATGTCCTGTGAAAGTTTGTTATTATGTTATTCCCTTCCCTTGCATGCGAGCCTCCTCCCTTATTGCACGCCGAGACATGATCGCACGTGTAGCGTGTTCAGCCTCCAGACATTGGGCGAGAATTGATGCTGTGCACACGTGCACACAAATCCCCACAATGCTACAAATGAAGAAATGGCCTTTAGTTTTATAATTGGCTGGAATGTGCACGATATAATGAATGTGTGTGTATCTGTGCATCGGTGTTTGTGCACTATAATGGCAATGCCCCAGGAGGACAATGCAAGCAGTCAGTTTCTTTTCCATTTCACCTGACACATACACACACGCACACACACACACACACACACACACACACACACACACACACACACACACACACACACACACACACACACACACACACACACACACACAGAGTTTGAGGGTTTCAGTATGGACTTACTGCTGACTGGTGATAATGATGAAAATAACCGTCTCAGTCTTCTTTCACAATAATATGGCAACTCTACTGGAAATAATTAGCCCATACATGAGGTAACAGATGATGCAGGGTGCTGGATGCAGGTTGCAGGGTAAAGCTCACATCTCAAGAAAGAAAACCAGCCCAGACTCCAAGAAAAACAACATTAGCATCGTCCATATTTGCAAACCGTGGATTCGTTGAATGTCAATGTTTTCGCAGTTGGTCAGAGGAAGTGAGGTACGAGCGAAGTGCGGTGCAAGTGACGAGACAAACGAGTCTTAGGGTGGGCTGGAGAGGTAATGGATGGGTCCAACAAAGGACTCTCACCCAGGTATGTGATGTACAGTGCAATTACCAGTTAGAAACGGCCAGCGGGCCGCAGTGGGCCAGCAGACGTAGCTCATGAACGTCCTTACAGGTTGTCGTGTAAGTACTCAGACATGAAGGGAGTGATAGGATGAAAGTAATGGAGAGTAAGAGCAACTATACTTCATCTTACGAACAACATTATACAAACGAGCAGCACGAGGCAGGCGTGAAAGTGAAGCAAAAAAAGGGGAGAAGTCATAAGAGAAATATTTCCCCCTTTGGCTGATTTAGCTGCAACGTTGTGAGCCGTAATGTCTTTGATTTGCTAATTAGGGCAACTGTTTCTCACCCAGTGTACCCCATGTAGCTCTCTCTTTCTTTCTGTCTCCCTTCACTCATTCCTCAATCTCTCTTCCTGTTTTCCAGACGCAAAGTGTACGTGCGTTTCCGTGCTGTGTAGATTTATGCACGCGTTCGCATGTTCATTAATAATCCCGCAGTCCGTAGGGGTGTGATGAAAAGAGAAGAGCTCCCTGAACAAATCACAGACTTCTCACTTATCTGGCCCAGCCAATCACATGCTGATCGTATCACTGACATCAACAAAATGAGAGAGAGAGAGAGAGAGAGAGAGAGAGAGAGAGAGAGAGAGAGAGAGAGAGAGAGAGAGAGAGAGAGAGAGAGAGAGAGAGAGAGAGAGAGAGAGAGAGAGAGAGAGAGAGAGAGAGAGAGAGAGAGAGAGAGAGAGAGAGAGCAGATATAACAGAGGTATGAGATGAGGGGTGAGAACAGGCAAAAAGAAATAAAGCAGCGAAAATAAAATGAAGAAAAAGAAGAGCAAAGATAAAAGAGAGAGACAATGGAAGGAGGATCAGAGAGAAGAGAAATGAGAAAGAGGCTTTTGCAGGACTAAAATAGACCGAGTCAAATGAGAAAACTAACAAACCGTATCGAGCAGCACCAGAAGTGTGTGTGTGTGTGTGTGTGTGCGAGTGTGTGTGTGTGTGCGAGTGTGTGTGTGTGTGCGAGTGTGTGTGTGTGGGTGAGTGTGTGCGAGTGTGTGTGAGTGTGTGTGTGGTGAGTGTGTGTGTGTCTGAGAGTGTGCGAGTGTGTGCGAGTGTGTGCGAGGTGTGTGTGAGTGTGTGTGTGGTGAGTGTGTGTGTGTCTGAGAGTGTGTGTGTGTGGGTGAGTGTGTGCGAGTGTGTGTGAGTGTGTGTGTGGTGAGTGTGTGTGTGTCTGAGAGTGTGCGAGTGTGTGCGAGTGTGTGCGAGTGTGTGTGTGGTGAGTGTGTGTGTGTCTGAGAGTGTGTGAGTGTGTGCGAGTGTGTGTGAGTGTGTGTGTGGTGAGTGTGTGCGTGTGTGTGAGTGTGTGTTGTGAGTGTGTGTGTGAG
The DNA here is from genome assembly GCA_028022725.1 of Lycodopsis pacificus. NCBI lineage: Eukaryota > Metazoa > Chordata > Actinopteri > Perciformes > Zoarcidae > Lycodopsis > Lycodopsis pacificus. Next base: position 3,296,068 of record CM051702.1, read on the forward strand.
TGTGTGTGTGTGTGTGTGTGAGTGTGTGTGTGTGTGTGAGTGTGTGTGTGTGTGTGTGTGTGCGTGTGTGTGAGTGTGTGTGCGTGTGTGTGTGTGTGTGCGAGTGTGGTTCAGCACTGCCATTATTAGGTGATGTAAAGAGCTAATGCGGTGTTAAATAAAGCACTTGCTTCATTATTCACCGTGTCTGGGCACACACCCGCTATTTTGTGTGTGTGTGTGTGTGTGTTTCTGAACATGCATGTATGTATGACGTGAGAGTGCATGTGTGTGGCCGTGTCAGTTTTCCTTTAAAGAGGATTTGAAACTTTGGGAGCTACAAAGTGGGTCAGCAACTTCATCCCTTCTTCTCTCCTCCCCTTCTCCACCCGCCACATTGTCTTTGCTTTGACTTTGAGTGGAAACCTCAGCAGCACCTGCAACACTCAAAATGCAGCGCAAAGACTTTCCCGCACATTGAAGAACACATTTCTGTGAGCGACACCGAATCCTCGTAACTGACCTTCATTCCAGGAATATTAGCGTCCGCCTCTTCAAAAGCAACAGTGCTGCTCAAGCCGTGCAGCACACACGTGTGTGTGACCCAGTTGAGTCTCTGTTGTGCGAGCAGTGATTGTTGTGCGAGCAGTGATCCACAGATGCTTCTCTCCACTCACGACTCAAGTCGGCTAGCATTACTGTCCTTCGTCCTCGTACGAGAGACTTCAGCACGAGGACGAGCCCGATCCTCCAAGATGTTTGTCAGCCTCTGACCAGCGTCACGGATGACTCATGTTTGTTTTTCCCTCGCACCGATTTCACTTTCACTATGTTCCCTATAATTAAGTGAGTCGTTTTCTTTTTCATTTATCCAGAAGAGATTGTAATTCGAGCGGAAAGTCCATTGCAGAGACACACCGGGCTGACCACATGAGGCTCATCGGTTTAAACGTCTTCTGTTAAGTTGCACCAGAATATGTCGTGAAGGCTTCGGCTGACTGAGAGCTGCATGGATGCTCTGCCTTTGCATTGGAAGAAGGGCTGAACTAAAAGTTGTTAATCCGCCGATTTATTTACACCCTTCATCGATGAAGTGTTTTGTTTGTCAGATTCCAAAAATTAGGCATCGATGCCTTCACAATGTCCCAGATCTGAAAGAGACAGATTCAATTACAGTGCAAGTTACAGTTCAAAACCCCCCACATATTCATTCTGCTGTCACATCGGACCAAAAAAAGGCATGAACAAGCAAATTTGGTATTTCCGCTCAACTCATCTTAAAGTTGAGGATATATCTGATCAAATACTGCGACTGGCTGCGAAAGTAAAGTTTCCCTGTTTTGCTTTTGGAAGACAAAATAAAAAGTTACGGCGAAAAGTAAGAAATGACTGAATGTGTGAACGTGCTGAATCAGCATATGATGCGCTGATAATGGCCGACCGAAGCCATGAAAACGAGGGCTGACACAACGACCACCCTGACTGCCCAACGGTGGCCATGACGATGATCGAGATATGTGTTTGTGTTTACAAAAGTTTCTAATAAAACACACATACCTGAGCTGAGTTCTAGTTCATAGAGAATTACAGTCTCGTCCTGCACTTCCTTTCCTCGTTCCTCTCCTCCCCTCTCGTCTGATCTCTTCTTTCCGTTGTTTTATCCGATCCTCAACACCTTTCCCCGTCCCCTCTCCTCCAATCTTTTCCGCTCCACTTTTTTTTCCTCCATCTTTCTCTCTTCATCGCTCTTTTGCCCAGAAATGTAAGTGACCCATCTGTGATAGAGCAAAAGACACATTAGGGAGTTCCCCTCCAGCCCTGTGTGTGTGTGTGTGTGTGTGTGTGTGTGTGTGCGTGTGCGTGTGTGCGTGTGTGTGTAAAACTGTGCGTGTTGTTAACAGATATCGTCTGATGGACTCCTCCTAGGGTTGCTGTCCGTCTGCTTGGCCAATGAAATTCAGCCAATTGCTCTGCAGGCCTCGCTGGCAGCCAATCAAATGGAAATGGGAGAGCTTAGAGATGACCATGTGGTTTGGGGCAGAGCACTTCTATTGCACTTTGTTAATGTACAGGAAAGTCAGAGCGCGCACGAGTGCTTGTGTCCGTACACTGTGTGAGAGAGCCGCTCTTTTCCGAGCCGTCTCTCTCCTGCGTCCTCGTGGTTGCATGTTCATGACGTATGTGCGAGTGTGGATGTGAGCAGGTTAGAATAGAGCAGAGTGCTGCAGTGAGTGCAGCCTTGCTCTGTCTGAGGTGAGATGAACACATCGTATTGTGTGTTTTATCCAACAGACTCTTTCTTATCTAACAGCAGCAGCATCCTGAAGCCTTGTAATCGGAGTAAAATTGCCAAGTTTGTTGCCAAAACCTCACCAACGGTGTCCAACCTGCAACTACAGCTTCAGACGCTGCTAAGCTCTGCTGAACAGTGACTCACTTCTCATCGTACTCGGAAAGAAAGCAAATACGCATTATTCCTTTCCATCCCATGGACTTGTCTTCTGCTTTCTCTCTGTTTTCAGTCCTCCCTCACTTCTTTTCTCTTTTACCCACTTGCCCCCTGACACCGCTCCTCTCTTTTTCCTCATCTATCTTCCTGGCCCCACTCGTTCTGTCCATCCCTCCCTCCCATCCCTCCGTCCTCGTCACAGCAGGTCCCTCGGTGTCGGTGTCTGTCTGTCGGTGGCGGCGATGACGAACAGCCGACGCTGCCGGTGTATTTAGCGATGACCATAACAGCTGACTGATGCATCTCTGCGGGGGAAGCTATGGGCACATTATGCAGCCCCAACATAGTTGTATGTCAGGTTAGGATCAAGGGGTAATATGATGGGAAGTGGCATGTACTTTGCACTGTAACATGTCCTCCCCTCTGGCTACATGCTCAGTGACATGCGGCCATTTCGGACTGGACAACCCTGCTTTCTAAACAGCGGATACTGCTGGATGATTTCCAATCATGAAGCAGACAGATATTAATCCCCTCTCACCATCTGAGGAGGAGGGCTGGTTGAGCGAGAACTCAGCCAAGTGTTTGCACAATTTGCTCAGTTTCTGCAAACATCTGACAGACATTCAGCGACGTGCCAGGTTTACTGAAATTAGCACAAAATGTTCGTAATATGACAGGATGACACGGTAATACTGTAGCTCACATTAAAACAGATTTGAGAACTGTGCTGTTAAGTGTCATCAGAAAGTGAACAACATGATCATCTGAAGTTGAGTGTTGGACATCTGGAACATCTGGTCCTGGCAATCTGCTCGACATCCAAATATTAGCCTTGGCGTTGACCTGGCACGGCTAATTTGCAAGTGATATTGTCCCTCATTTCATGTCTTTTTATTCTTCTCTTTGGCATCGCTGCCTCTCCTTATTCCCCCTCACGTACGCCAGCTGAAAGATCAAACTCAGCCCCTCGTTGCTGTGCTGTGCAGGCGCTTCAGCTCTAATGTTGTTCTTGAAAACTTGACATTAACATGAAAATGACTTCAGAACGGTACTCGTGCTCCCTCGCGTCACCTCAGCCTTTTTCTTCCTGGGCTGCTTTACGACTCCATGAATGCAAGCGTGGGTGTTGAGTTCCTGTGTGAATTTGGCCTTTGAGGCTTTTGATTTTGTAGTTTTTCCTGGGCAGTGGGTGTTCTTCCATTCTATTTGAGCTGAGGTCTATATTATGTTGTTTCTGTCTTTGGAATGAACTCGGCATGATACACGGCCCTCTGGCACACACACACACACACGAATAAGTCCCTTTTACCATGAATAACACACACGCTGTACGTCTGAGTTAATGCAAATGTCTGTGTGCGATTGAACCGAACGCTTCCTTCTTGTGCATTATCTCTCCTATTAAACGGCCCCTCAGATAAGGTTGACGACGTCATCGCTCAGGATCCCGCCGCCTTGCACTGAACTCTCATCTTAGACGCTTGAATTCTTTAAAACCCTTTGAGGCGGCTGCACACCGAGGGCCTCCATACAGGATTACTGTATTCAATACTTTAAAAAGAAAACATGTTTCAACAAGTAACCCAGACAAAGGGGTTTCTTGTCGGAATATTACGTATTCAATAAAGCACCACTGCGGTGAGGATTGGGCTGTGCGGCGACTCCTAATTCAAAGTCCTATTTTATTGTGATTAGCACCTCTGCTCATTCAGTCGGATCTCTTGTGTTCATGCAAAACCCTGCCAAACGTCAGATGGAGAGAAAGCCACCAAGGAAGTATGAAAAGACAATTAAAGGGGATGAAGAAACGAAGGAGGAAAGTAAAAGGAGACGAGGGGAATAAAATAAGTAGAAAAGAAAATGGAGAAGGAGCTGCAGGAAGGAAGGAAGAGGAGAGGAGAGGATGGAATTAGGAAAGCGTGATGGGTCGGACAGGGAAACCGGAGAGAATAATTATGACGTGTATGGCTGGTGATAATGGCAATATTGACAGTGATGACAATTTTCATAATGATGACTCTATTATGACTGTGGAGGCTGTAACGATGGGAGGTTTTGTGCATGTGACAGGTGTGAAGTGCACAACATGGCGAAGTGTGGTGAAGGCAGGCGTATTAATGCACAGATAACTAACGAGCAGGGCTGTGGAGGCAGAGAGCAGAGTAATCAGATTACGTATCTGACAATATATTACAATTTAGCAGTATGAAAAAACGAAACAAAATTCAGCTATATATATTGTTTCTGCTTTCCTGTCCTGTTAATAATCACCTCATACATCTAGATCAAATCTGGTGGTGTAGTTACATGTACAATCTCAGCGCTGATGGCAGCTACTCCTGCTCAGATGTGAGGTTAGGTCCCAGAGGACTGAAGTGGAATATTGGCCTTATTAGAAGAGATGGGGAGTGGGTGGGAGAGGGCAAGATGGATAGAGGGAGGTCGAGAAAAGGCAGAGCCCCCGGACAGAGTTAACGGAGAGAAAGCAAGACACAGAGAGGAAGATATTGGACTTATTAGAGAAGAGAGTGAGTGTGGAGAGAGAGAGAGAGAGAGAGAGAGAGAGAGAGAGAGAGAGAGAGAGAGAGAGAGAGAGAGAGAGAGAGAGAGAGAGAGAGAGAGAGAGAGAGAGATGAGAGAGAGAGAGAGAGAGAGAGAGAGAGAGAGAGAGAGAGAGAGGATGTTATTTTGTCAGTGTTTCCCCGTGGGCTCTCGACTGCTTGTTAAAAAGTCCTGACAGAGGAACCACAGCAATAACATGCACACGGACAGACACTGCTCCTTTGTGATAAACTTTGAATAGGTCTCTCTCTCCCTGTGTGTGTGTGTGTTATCCACTAAAATGGGCTCCATTCACGCCAAAAGCATTCCTCTGACGTCAAATACAGTGTGTGTGTGTGTGTAAGGGTAGCTTCTATTGCAGTTGAAGGCTCTGCAGTTATTATCCAAAAGAAACAAACAAAGGGTTTTCGGCTCCCCTCCGTTCGCACCCAAGAACTTTATTAACACCCCCTCCACAGCACACAAACACACAAACTCACACTCACAGTGCCGTCGCGAGATCCGCTTACTGTGCTGAGCTAAAAACGCTGTAATCTAGTGAAGGCTGAATAAACTTCCACGGTGTCATGAGAGTCTGTCAGAGCCATTTACATTAGAATGCAGTAAACTCGCATAACGTGTAAGTAAAAGACACCGTCGAAGCAATGTTGTTAGCGCAATGATGTTTCTCTCTGGATATAAAGAGGTGGAATGAGAAACATGAGCAGGCTTGCTTTTAGTTTTGGTTTGTGTGATTCTAATGTTCAGTGCTTGTAGATGAACAACCCACAGGCGGGGCGCATCATCCAAATGCATTTACACAGAGTAGAATTACACAAATTGTATGTAAAACATGGCAGGTCACATTTTATTGCAGTGCAGGCTTTGCTTTTGTTTTGTTCATGAGACAGTGTTCTTAACAAAGGGAGTGTTGTTGATCATATAGTTGTATGAATAGTGGAGTCAAACATCTGGCCACCCGAACGAGACAAACGCACTTTGACAGAAGATCCATGTTCCGCTTTAGAAACACAGAAAATAGAGCTTAACTTAAATAAGGTTATTCAAATTAAAACAGAATTGCATTTTACTTTGATTTACGATTAAAATCTTAACTTCCCATCCCTCTCATCCATGTTATCTCATTATATTATATTTATTATATTTCCTTCTGAATTTGAACGACGCTGTTTTTCAGTCATTTAATGTCAGAAGTCAGCGCACGCTTCAGCACCATGGACAGAGCCTTGCTGCTCCACACATGAGCATGTTCCAGTGTCAATATCAAGTAGATCTCGTCTTTCTCACTCAGCGTTGCACCTATTTAAGAAAAGGAATTCCTTCAAATCTTTCTTCAAAGTGTTCTCAGTTTATCTACATCTCTTTCGTCTGTATTTGATAGAGAATATAAAGGACCGCCTTGAAAATAACATGTGGTCTTGTACACAGTGGGAGGCAGACGTGAGCGGCGCCAGCCTGTACGTCGTTTTGTACATTTGGATTTTGTGAGCAGTATATATGTTCTGCAGTCTGTGGATCTGTTTGGCACCAGTGTATGTGATGTTGCATAAGCGCTTCTCCAGCCCCACAGTGACAGACACACCGTGGAGCTGGTTTTTGGCCAAAGTGCAAAATTGAAGTCCATTATTTTGGATAGTTTTAAACAAAGCAGCCTGGCCGAGCTGCAGAGCCTGAGTTATTATGATACCGTACAAATAATCTAATGTGCAGCGCTTACTACATGTTTATCATTTTCATATTAGGTCACCGACTGTCATCATTTTTGCCGCTAAGGACGTAACGATACACCGGGCAACTTCACACTTTGGCAACCTCAAGTGGCTGAAAATTGCTTTTTGAAGTTTATATATATATATTTTTTTTGTTTGCAACCATAAAATGTGGTCTCAGTAAACACAATCCAATTATTGACGAGTTCTTCTTCCTCTGGATGGAGTGCTGCAGCTTCACTGTGTACACTAATCACTTGTTTTTTTTCATTTAGTTTCTGATAGAAAGATGTTTTGTGTGTGTGTGTGTGTGCGTGCTTTCTGGCTCTAGTGAGTCCGTCTGTCTGTGTGGTTTACGTGGCGAGTGCTGTCTTCTTGGCATTTCAGTTTGTTTTCCGCAGACATCTTTTGTTTTGCTGCAGCTATTTTTATGCCTGTCTGTTTATATTTAGTAACTGGCCACCGAGGAATCTTTGTCAAATCGGTGTGTTTCTCCTCCAGCGGACGCTGCAGAGCACTGCAGAGACAGAACGGTATCGGAAAGCAGATACAAGCGATACGTGGACACATATGGCATCCCTTATATGGCACATATATGCAGCTTTATGGCGTGCATGCGTTTTATCAGGCCTTTGTCTTGGTGAGCGTGTGCCTCACAACCTAAACTCACAATGCACTACACACTCATCTGTGTGTGTGTCTCTTTATTTATTCTTTTTGCACATGTGTGCGTGTCATCAGACCAGACAGTGCATGATGCTATCAGCATCAGAGGATATGAGGACTACTATTTATATCTCCCCTCTGTCTCAACTTAGACACACTGTCCTGCCCCGCGGGCCAGGTGCTTGTGTGTGTGTGTGTGTGTGTGTGTGTGTGTGTGTGTCTGCAACAGGGTGGGAAATTTGGGAGTGGGAGACTGTGAACGTGATAGACGAGACACGCGTGTGTCGGTGTGTTTGTGTGCGCAAGGCGCCGCCAGCTGAAGGTGTGGGTGGGAAGAGGAGACATGTCACACTTGACAAGGGTGAAATGAGAGGATGCGATTGGCTGTTTTCTGATGTCACGGATTGCGAGCCGTCCCAATTCGAAACAATCATACGCTGCTTAGTCACTCCATCAGTCACTACCCATCTCATCTCTCTCTCTTTCTGCCCTGCATCAACATTTCCTACCTCTTTGCCTCGAATGCGATGTCTCCCTGGAACTTCTTCCGCCTGCCACTCTCAGGCTAATTTGCTTTCTTGCAGTGTTTTTGTTGCTAACTCTCTGTCATGGCCTTCTTTTTCACTCTGCATTTTGTTTTGTGAGTTCCATCTGTTATTCTGCATCTGTTCTTGCTTCATGTCATACTGTCTCCCTCTACCTCTCTCACACTTTACTGCATTCGAAAAAACCTTGAAGAAAACAAGTAATGAGCAGCAACAAAACATAATATATGAAGTTGAGATGTAACAAAGAAGCACACGCATTAATACACAGACATGTGTAATCTAGTGGTTCCATTTTCTGCGCTTCTGTTTCTCCCGGAGAGAGACGTTTACACAGAGAGACTTCAGATGTCAGAAACAGGATTGAAGCGGTGGTGTCTTCTCCCTCAGCTGGAGAGTGAGAGTAAAGACAGGGAGGTGAGGATTTAGTCAGTTCTTGTCCTTTACGAGTCCGCTTCACTTAAGACTTCAATAGAGGTGCCTCTGCTCTCAGAATGATAGGCTAGAGCGAGACCAACCTGAACTGCCCGTTCTTGAGACAGGATTTTGAAGTCCAGCTCCACATGTTCTCATTTGTAAGTGCAATGCATCATGTAAAATGAGATGATTCAGCCCAACCTGAACCAAATCTCTGCCGTCCTGTCGGCTTCTGTTGGGTTTGATGTGATGAGATCCTGTGAAAATAACGAGACATGAGTTGGCCCGCACAAATGAGCCCAGCCTCATTTGAAAGCAGAAAAAAAGCTTTTTTGTTTTTTCTTGGTAAGAGGAAGATTTCCGTTTTGTGGTAGAATTTGGCTTCTTCTCCTGGAGTTCCTGGAGCTTGAATCCTTTCAGACACACAAATTAACACACGCCCACACACGCCGGCATATACAACACTGCCAAAATATTATTGAAACAGAATTATTTAGAGATTATTCACAACCAATGTTGGCTTTTGCGGAATTCATTCTGCATTAACGTTGCCTTTAATGCACCGTGCGTCTTGATATGTGGTGATTTATCAGGTGAACTGAAAAATGAAACGCTTTTTTTATGGGTTGACAGAATTCCCTGAACTAATAACTCTCACCCCTATGAATTGGATTATGTAAAAAATGTGAAGTCAAATAAACAAGCTGCATATTGATCACAGCGGTGAGACAGAAAAGAAAAATCTTTTTTTATGAAATCAAAAGAAACTTTGACGACACATGGGAGCCTTGTCAACAGGTGGCAGGTGTAGATGTTGGTTCTTAAATATCTGAAGACGAAAAAAACAACATTTTTTCTGATACAATTCTGTTTAAAAATCACATATATAGCCTCCACCATTGTTCTGTTATATGTCTTCCATGAGTGGCCCCGTGCTGCCCACACTGTATATTGTATATTGCAGCAAAGTGTGGGAGTATCGGCCGCTGCTGTGATGAAGACAGGAAGTGACACGTCTCATAGCATGACCTCCCTCCTGTCCCACCATGCTCGAGCATTGCTTCAGTTTATACCCCATTAGAACACGCACGCACACGCACACGCACACACACACACACACACACACACACACACACACACACACACACACACACACACACGCCTCTGAAGAGCACTTGAGTCGGAGTATGGAGTGAGACGGCCTCACACACATACACAATACCATGAAAGAGCTCTCGAGAGTCTTGATATAGGGGGGAAGGAGACGCACAGTCACACAAATTATACCCACATTATTCCGAGGGTATCAACACAGTGGAAAATGAAAAGCTCGGTCATGCATATAGCGATGGAATGACATCACATTACACTGATGCGGTTACACGATACACAGTCCCTGCTTTCTACAACTCGTGTCCATCTCCATCCACCCGACGTCGTCTTCCCTCAGCTGTGTTATCCCGACTCTGCGTCTTATACGTGTGACTGTGTCTACAGCAAAGGAGCCGCATAATAATCGATAATTCAATATCATTATAATTCAATATAAATAATTCCGTTTTTGTTCACAGTATTTTCTGGGTGTGTTGTATCCGCCCTGATGTGATTGAGGCTGATGTTAGATGGCATTGCACCACACAGTACTACAGCTCCTAGCATCACAGTTGCTGCTTCGTCACACACACCAACTCTTTTTTTCATTTTCGTCACACTGTGGATGAAGTCCTGTAGCTGCAGGCTGCAGGCGGTGTGCACATGTCGTGCGCTGCTTTTATGCGCGCCGGGGCGTGTAAGTGCACGAGGTGCATTTGTTAGTTTTAAGAGCAGGTGTGATCTTACAAAGTGACACCGGGCGGAATCTCTTTCCTTCTTCATTTGCCTCACGTCGCTCGCTCCAACCTTTTGTTCTGTGCCTCTTAGCCATCGTTCTTTTTTCTTTCTGGCTGTCGGGTTGCGGCCTCACACACACACACACACACTAACCTGCAAGTCCATCATAATTAGAGTGCCAAAGACAAGTGGTGTCAAGATAAGCCATGTGTGAACTCTCTGACATTTCAAGGTAACAAGGAATCCTCACGCACAACAAATCATGCAACAAACAACCGAAGACGAGCTGACGCGTCGCCACTCCACACATTTTGTGACGCTGCACTCTTTTTTTTTTTTTTTTCCCTACTTCACCATTCATCACTATTTACTGTGACTCATTTCACCTTGTTTAATAGCCCGCGCCATAATGACTCATTTAATACCAAACCTCCGATATAAATGAATAGAGTTCATTTGTCCACCTGTAATAGTGCTTGTCTGCTCTGTCCGAGCCCATGAGTTTGACAGAATTAAGTGGCAAATGATTGTGAGTCACGTTTAATGGAGTGGATACGAGTGCCTCAGAGTGAATGTAACCCTCGCTCCCCAGAACCAGGCCCACAGAGCTCTGCAGCCCGTCTGTACCGCACCAATCCAATCTGGGCTTAATTGAATTGTTCTGAGTCCCTCATCCATATATTTCCTCCACAAGAAGCGTATTATTCTCGATCTGTGTGTGTGTGTGTGTGTGTGTGTGTGTCGGTGAACTGCTAACTTTGAAATGCTCTGTTGGTATTGATTGATTGGTATTTCTGAAATGCAGTTTGAATTAGCAATAAAGGAAGTTAGACAAAAATCCAAATACATCTTCAACTAAATCTCTTCTTCCCCTCCTTTTATTCTGCCCCCCCCCCAACCCCTTTTCTCCCTCCATCTCTCTCCCCGGTTTTCTTTTCTCAGGATGTGAAGTCGACGTTCTTCCAGTTCGGCGCCTCCATCCAGCAGGAGGCTCTACTGATGCTGAACATCATGGAGGAGTACGACTGGCACATCTTCTCCATCGTCACGTCAAAGTTCCCCGGCTACCAGGAGTTCATCAACATCCTGAAAACTACCGTGGACAACAGGTAGGATCAACCAGACGCCTGCAGTTTTACTCCCATCTTTATTGATCATCTTAAATTATATATCTGATCAACTCAATTAGCCAACAAGATGATGCCGCAGCATAAGTCTTGCCAGCTGTTGCAGCCACGTGGCAAAAGTCCCTTTTATTTGGAGAAACTCTGGATAAAGGGCACAAACTGCTTTGAGTGAAATGCTAACGTCAGCATGCTAACATGCTAACAATGATACTGCTATTATGTCGATGCTAAGCAAGTATAATAATTAACTTGCCAATTAGCTGTTAACACATAGTACAGTGAAAACATTAGTTTTGCAGGTATTATATCATAAACAAAAGTATTAGTTCAGACATTTCTCTCAAGATCACAAACTTAATGGTGGCATTAAAGGAAACACCAAGGGATCAACAGAGTCAGTAGGAGACATCATCAGGGGACCCTGAATGTCTGGACAGAGTTTTGTGCGAATCCATCGAGTAGATGTTGAGTTATGTAACCGGTCAGGGAATCACCAGAGCTATTAGGATTCATCCTCTGGGCAACATGGATCTTTGTACTGATGTCATTGTAACTCAGTGGTTCTCAAACTTTTTCTGTCGCGCCCCACTTTGGAGGAAGAACAATGTTCATGCCGCCACAACAAAATTGTAACAAAATGGTCTATGTTGACCTTTTATTGAAATAACATTTTGTGACTCCTCCGTCTCTGCTTTTTGCAAATGAAGTTATATCTGTGCAAAAAGGAACTACAATTTGGCAAAAAGCCTCCTGTGGACAGGTGTTGTAAATTAGCATTTCACTTCAAACACTGAACACAGTGCAGCTGGGTTACAATTCTAATGCTACTGTGATGTCCATATCAAATAAAATAAAATAACATTATTATGAGATAGTAAGTCATTGTTATGAGATAGTATCTCATGATAATGACTTACAGGATCTGTATTTTTCCTCACAGTGGCGGAAACGGGCTTCCATACATTTCGCCATGTATTTATTAATTACTTAAAAAAAAAAAAAGAATTCTGCATTCCCCACCTGTAATACCACCGCGCCCCACAGTTTGAGAACCACTGTTGTAACCCATCTAAGGTGTTTCAGTCTGGATCAAGTTGGTCAACATTGTCCTCCCTCATGCTGGAGTCATGCTGCCAGCTAGAAGGGCAAAACATCTGCACCATATGAGGAGAAGGCAGCCACACTCTTGACTCTATGTTGCAGGAATATCAAATCTTAAGAGTATGAACGAACCTGGCAGGAAAACCACATTAACTGAAAGTGTGGTTACACAACTTCAGAGGGATTCTTCATTGAACAGAGGATCTATGAAGCACATGAACAACGGGCCATTCTTTCTCCGCCTCGTCCTTTCTTTGGTCACCGTTCCCAAAATCACCTCTTCAGGCCAACAGCTTGCACTGTGAGAAACTAAAGAGAACACGAGCTGCAGTCGTGTTCGGATACGCCCAGACTGTCGCGCCGGCATTTTCTACAAGCACATTTCTCCATTTTGTGTGTCGCTGCAAATTTCCCCAGAGAATGGAGAAGTTTAGTTTACGTTCTAGAAGAGTTACTGCTCACCATGTTTTCGGCCTTGCATTTTTCACCCCCTGCATTCATGCTGTGCACTGCAGCAGCCGTCCTCAACCTTGTGTAACTCAAGGCCCACTTCGGATTGTTAAAAGACATTCTGACGATCGCCTTCCCAAAGAAATTAGAAATAAACAACAGCACATGACAAAAAAAGGTCACTTTTGGGAACGTCTGCTAATTCATGAGCACATTTAGATGAATAGCTTTGTAAATTACCAAATATATATATTAATTGAATCTAGCCCGGCCAGTGGTTGCGAGCAGCTGTACTTCAAAGACAACTCCAAAAGGATTTCATCAGCGTTCTTAAAATGGATGCAGACGACGGGGAGGTCTACTACGCAGGCGGCCTGGCTTTCTGCCACACCTTTAGGTCATTGTGACGGATGCTGTAGCTCTCCGCAGAGAGCAAGAGAAAAAAAAACTGCCGAAGAGAACAGCAAGCCATCATTTCTGGCAAAAAAAAAAAAAAAAAAAGTCAAGTTAATGATCCATGTTCAGCAGTGTTGAGATGTTGGCAAGAACTGGTGCCTGAACCCGTGATGTATTAAAACCCAGCTGAGGAGGGTCTTTTCCATTAGCAGTTACTCTTTATGTCAAACCAAACAGCGAGTCAAACAGCCTGCGTCTGTATCTGGTAGCACTGGCGGCAATTGTTTTAATCACACATAGAGTGGCAACAGATGGTTAAGTGGCTGTTTGAATGGGATTATGAATTTGTCCCTCAAACAGGTGTTGCTCTCAGGAAACTGCGACGCGTGAGCTACTAAAAATGTGTCACAATTTATCTAATCTAAGCCCAAATAGGGTATCGGATCCCGTGCACGTTTTCGCTTCCAGTCCGAGACGCTTGTTTATGCTCCTGTTGTACATCCCCTCCGTACGCATGCATTTACAACACTGCTGTGCACGATAGCTCCGCGGTGTTACAGATCTGTAATCAAGAAAAGTCATTTAACACCCCAGTGTCAATACTCGTACCACCTCCGGAAGTGGTTTGACCTCAATGTTGGAATTAAAGCCGTCATTTATGAAACATGAAAAAAGAAAAAGCCAAATTACTTGCAATTACCCGTCGTCGATTTCCCGTGTCGGCGTTCAGCTGGTTCAAAGCGACTCAGTCACGGGCAGACAGTTTTAATACCAATGAACTTCCATCATTCACCACAGAAAATTGGACTGAGCGAGTCAAGACTGACCTGCGTGGAAACATTCTCGCGCTGCAGCAGCCTCGACTAAATACTGGCCCAGACATGTGACATGAGAGGGAGGCGATACGTTGTGTGGATGGCTACATACGTTGTGACGGAGATGAATGCAGGCAGGTAGATGCTGTGCCCAACCTGCGTCATTCAGAATGAAGATGACAGATCTGGGTTTTTCGACGGCAACGCTTCAGGCCTGCATGACTCTCACTCTACACTCGCATGTTTCAGCCCATGACCTGCAAGTACAGAGTGTGCTGAGGGGCAGAAAGCGAAATCTCTTGGTCGGTTTGGTACAAAGCAACAGATTTATAACTGTGTTTTTATATTTCTGTGTAGAAAACAGGAAATGTTTTTGGTTTTTTTTTTTACACTACAGTATTACATTCTCCCATACTTGCTATTACCCATGAATGTGTCTCTGTGTATCATTGTCTCTCTTCACTAGTTTTGTCATCGGGGACCTGTAGACCATTATCACTCTGGACAGCAAGTCCCAAATCACTCTCATGTTACACTGCTTGTCTGTTGTTGGATTCTTGCACGCTAGTTCACTGCTCCCCCCTTTTCCCTATCGTGTGTCACACTCGGTCTCCTGTGTGTGTGTGTGTGTGTGTGTGTGTGTGTGTGCATCTGTATTTGTCCCTCACTCTGCCAGCTCTGCCATCAAGGGCCCGTCCTCCTGATACCGCAGCGTGTTATTAGTTTATGATACATCCTTTTCTTTAATCACTAACATAACCGCCACTTCCTCTGTTTCTGCTGCTCTTTAGCCGCACTGGGACCCGCTGAATATTATCACTCTGGACCTGAAAGAAAGAGAGCCGCCGGTCCCACTGGATGGAAAAAGAAACTCTAGAAATGCGTTATCATTTTAATAAGCGCTTGTTGCTTCTATCTCTGGCTGCAGAGCTGCATAGGAAAAGCTTCGGAGTTCTGCTTTCCTTCACTTGTTTTGAGTATTTAAGGTTCAACACTTCATCGAGATAAATCTCACATCAGCAACATGGTTGTGCAGGAGTAATGAAACATTAAAACCTGTTGTTGTTGTGACAGACGCTATGGTTTCATGTTAATAACAGCAATATTTTCTGGTAAGTGCACGCTGACCACAGGCCCTCTCGCGTTAACCGACGGCGCTTGTTCTCCTTGTCCTTTAGTCGTGCGGGCTGCAACCTGCTGAGCATCGTTATACAGGGCCAGCGTTAGCATTTGCATTCTCCATTTAGCCTTAATGTGTTCCCCCTGGCAATAAGCACTTCACACCTATTAGCATTCACATCACACTTAACAATGCTATTAATTATAATGGATAATTATAACTGCCCTTTCCAGCACCTGAGCAAAGTTAATAGGCTATTAGTTCAATATTAACATTTCACTCCTGTGCTCGTTATCCTTGCTTTAGTTTTGTGGGCTGGGACCTGCAGAATGTCATCATTCTGGATGCAGTGGAGGAGGACAGCCGGTCTCAGATCATGCTCAAGAAGGTCCAGTCCCCGGTGGTGCTGCTCTACTGCTCCAAGGACGAGGCGGTCTACGTGCTGGAGGAGGCTCGCTCCCTGGGCCTCACCGGGTTCGGATACATCTGGATCGTGCCGTCGCTCACCACCGGGAACCCGGACTTCACGCCCGAGGCGTTCCCAGCGGGGATGATCTCGGTGTCGTACGACGACTGGGACTACCCGTTGGAGGCGCGGGTCCGGGACGGTCTGGGGATCATAACGTCGGCGGCGGCGGCCATGCTGGACGAGTACGGCGACATCCCCGAAGCCAAGACGTCCTGCTACGGCCAGATGGAGAAGACGTCCAAGCTGCCCCCCACTGCGCTACATAAGTAAGTCCAGTCGAGTTTTGGTATTCACATCTATGATTATCAGAAGTACAGTGAGCTACGTGTCCTTTTTAGAGGGGGGAGAAAAATAGAAACAGCACAATTATGAAAGTTTTTATAAGGTTGTGTGTATTTCTATGACATAAAGAGAGTGTCTGTGTTGCTGCACATGGAATGTTTGTGTGCCTGGATGTTTGTTTGAGTGCATGGCTTCCTGCCACAGTCTATTTTTACCCCTAGTGATTAGAGACTTCCACCAAGTCTGCTTTAAGGATACAGATTGAAGAAAGATGCAATTACTGGATAGAAACAACACATGGGATTAAGAGTTAGAGCTAAGGGGAAGTGTAGGAGTCAGAGGGAGAGAGAGAGAAAGGGGAATGAAAGAGGTGAATGGGAGTCGGGGAGGGTGTTTGTGATTTAGGCAGCGAAGAAAGACGGAAGGGAAGAAATTGAGACCAGGGTAACAGCGGGGAGCCGCTACAAATGAGTGCTCTCCAAAATTGAAGAGCTCCTTGATGAGCCCTTCTGTTCCTCTTCTCATTTAGTCCTCCACGTTCTCATTCACTCTCTCCTGCTCATCGCGCGCTCGCTCGCCGGCAGCCAGTGGGAGATGCTGCAGGTCTTGCCAGCTCTGTCTGGCAGAGGACGGAGAGAGAGAGACGCACGCAAACTTGTGTTCACGTCACAATGTCATTGTTTTTTTGATATATATTCTATTTAAAAAAAATAATAATGAAGTGTGAAATGAATAATCTCAAGTCTAAATGGCAATATTGAATTCCAAAATGTATTTCCAAAAACAACAATCGGAAAAGCTGCCTGTGCAGATACAGCAAGATGCTTCAATGAGGAAACGATTGAGAAGAACAGATTTAGCTGCACTCAGAAGCAGAGACGTGTTTTGATATATAATCGTCATTATTTCGGAGAACATTGTGCAGCAATATAATTGGAACTGATCAGTTTACGTTTGTCTAGCATGAAAGCTTGAAATATGACTCAAATAGCTGATATTATATTAAACCACAGCATCCAGTAATGTCCTGTATGAATCCGTTCTGAAAGATGTGTTTTCTGATGTCTAGTCATTAGTTCTTACCCGACATCATCATCTCAAACGTTTGCACTTCAAAGTGCAATGACAGTTTCTCAGAAAAGGGACTCCGAGCAAAGAGAGGAGAAAAAGAACACGATTGAAGTCAAACGTTTCAGCGTGCAGCGACTGTCTTTACATTTCTACCAGCTTGAATCCTTTTCATGTAATTGGCCAATAACTCAACCAGGAGCTCTTTCTGGCTTTCATGGCTAACGTTGCACCACGGGTTGGCTTATTTGTCCATTTTGTATCCGGCCAAATTCAGACCAGCATTTTGGATCAATTGCCATTTGGGGTCTGCAGAAACCAAACCAAGTGGATCGTGCACCACGGGTAGTTAAGGGGGGCTGGGAGATTAGAGCACGAGCTGGGCTAACGGGGCTGTTTTGAAAAGCTATAAATTCCGGTAGTCATTGAGGTCACACAGGAGTTACTGGCATTGATGAGCCACCACTCATACATTATGGTCATTTTGTGCAAAGGGACCGTCGGGTTAATATCTGATTAAATACCCACTCTGCACTACTGCAGCTCCCCTTTTGTCAGGAAACACAGATACACTAAAGAGAGTTACCGAGCATCCAGAGCCAGCTGACTTTGTTCCCAGCATGCTCTGCTGCCTCAGGTTGTTTCCCAGGTGATGAGTGGCCACAGATGGCCCTGTTGTGGGTGAGAGCGCTCAGCCAATAGGGCTTCAGGGCCAGGACACGAGGAACATGATTGGTCAAGGATAGGTCGGGGCGACGGGCCAGTGTGGGTTGTTAGACCGTCAACGGCTGTCAGGGGATATGGGAGGACATGGCCAGCGCGCACACACACACACACACACACACACACACACACACACACACACACACACACACACACAGAGGCGGGCAGATGGGCTGTACGGAGAAACGTACAGCACTAGTGTGAGTATTTGCGGTGGGTCACAGTATTATATCCTCATCATTAGTTCTTCAGGGGGTCCACTGCGTCGTCGTAAGCCAGATGTGAATAACAGCAGTATCTTATGAGCCATTCGGCTGGCATTTAGTATAAAACAACTCTCAGACTAAACTGTGATTCGTGACAACTGTTTAATTCACAATGGATGCTGCCTCTGTGCTGAAGTGAGCCAAAACATGCCACAATGAAACAAAACCCGTTTTTGACAAGGAACAAAATGAGTAGATGGTGCTGCTGAAATCACAGGAACGTCTGTAGTTCTGGGGGAGCTTCACCTCACTCGCTTCGCCTCCCGACAGCTGTTATGATAAATCCACTGTGACACGTCCAAGATGAATATGTTTTGCAGAGTAAAGCAAAAATAAAATAATAATAAAAGCAGGAGACAAATGACCGACTAAGGGCACTGGCCAGTGCAGCAATCAAACAGAGTGACAACCTGTGCTTCATTCAAAAATATGCCGTGTGTGTGTGTGTGTGCGTGTGTGTGTGCGTGTGTGTGTGTGTGTGCGTGTGTGTGCGTGTGTGTGTGTGCATGTCAGGAACAAGAGAAATTTCCCCACCCCTAAGAGAATGTTCTGTCATGGCAGATTTACAGTGCACCGTTCACCTTGCTGTGGTGAACAGTGTGCCTTACAATACTTTAGCACTTATTTATCAGTGTGTGTGTGTGTGTGTGTGTGTGTGTGTGTGTGTGTGTGTGTGTGTGTGTGTGTGTGTGTGTGTGTGTGTGTGTGTGTAAAAGGCGTGGTGGTAGTGGAGTTCTGACAGGTAATTTCAGTCTCTAGCTGTGATATATGAGGGTCAGAGCTCAGGAAACACACATGCACGTCACACACACATGCGGAGTCCTGCAGCTGTCCTGAGAGCCGTGCAGATGTTTGTACTAACGCGCACACTGCGATACAGCATTGCCGATCGTGCAATTAGCTTCCAGAGTAGCGTGTTAAAACGAAACACTGAACTTCCTCATGTGTATGTATTGTACAAAGCAGCTTCGTGCATTCGTCATTTTCACTGAGTCAGAGACTTAAACTATGAGTAATGTTTTTTTACGGAATGGAAACAATGATTCAACACGATGCCGGTCACACCCCGGCTCATGCATATTGCATTACCGCATGATCGCTGGCTAACTGTGTTGATGAATGTGTTTTTTTTGTTTTTAATATTTGTATTATTCCACATTTTTGTCTGCAATTCTCCTGCGACTCGTGACGAATGTGATCTCGCAGAGAGCCGTGCGTTTGAGTGGAAGGGGAATATTCTTCTACTCAGTGTCAGCTATTGAAGGGCGTTCACGTGAAATGGACTGTGTAAAGTATTCTCCATGTTACTGCTGTAACCCGGTTAGCAAACATGCAAAAAAAATGATTTGGAATCAAATAAGAAACAGGTTAGCTGCTCAAAAGCTGATATTTGGAGACACAATATCATTCCAAATAAAGACGGATAGCGAGAGGAGGATCAAGACAGAGTTGGATCGACAGAGTTGCTCATACATTCTGTTACACTGTGAGTAAGAATATCTACAAATCATGAAAATCATTTTAAGTTATTTTACCCCCAAATCCGTCTTGTCAGATTAAGCATTGCCCTGCGGTGAACAGTGTGTGAGGGACTGATCCCTCTTTGATCTGATAAATCTGTGTCGGCCCACGCGAGCAGGAGACGTGTGCGTCTGTGTGTGAGTATACGCAAGAGCTCTCCTTTTCATATCGTTGACGTGAAACGGGCGATTGCGAAGCAAAAGCAGACGCATCTAAAACAATGAGCTAATTGCAGTTCACGATCCCGGCGCTCAGCCTGAAGTGTCACTTAGGCAGCGGTGGGTGTGCATTCAGGAGCAGCGGTGTCCAACGGGCCTGAGCTCACTCAACTAATGCTGAGGACAGCCGTGACTGCCTGGCTGTTAGCTGACGATACCTGCTCAGAAGGTATACTACTTATATGTGTACTTCTACTTCGAACAGAGAAATGATACGTTGCCGATTTTGGCTGCCTTACTGGCTTCGTAGGACAGAAGAGTTGTCTGCATTGTGTTCATTACCCGGGTGTAGCAGATGATTGACAGCTAGTGTGTTGCATCTCAGAGATAAATGAACCACCAAGTTGCTTTTGGTTTGAGAGCGAAGAGAAAGGAAGATCGCAGAGGCGGAGATATTCAGTCGCAGCTGCAAATCCCATCGCACAAGAAGTTCATTCATTTTTCCTCAGAGGTAAGGTATCTACGGAAGGTGCTCCAGTGTGATTCCTCAACTAAAACTTGATTTGCATGTTGGAGAAAGGAAGCCCCGTGATACTGAGACTCAGCTCAAGCCGATGCACACAAACCGCTATTTTGTGCAACAAAAGGAATCCTGCTGAAGTTGCTGTGTGGACACGTGTTGCATTTTGCGGCGCGACTGCAAGCTTAGAAGAGAGAAACTGTAATTGTTGGCATTAATCTTGTGCTGCCCGAACTCAGACTGAAAAATAACTGCACAAACATAATGCACACCGGGGACAACAGGAGGGGCCGAGGCTCTGCTAAGACGGCATCTATTTCCACCGTGTACAGTCATCATTCAGGCCACACTTAACACGTGCCACCTGAGGCACCAGTGTGTTTTCAAGTGACTGCCCGTCATTGGCTCATCTTAAAAGGCCTAAATCTGCACTGGTAGCAGTTTTTGTTTCTCACAGTGTGTGTGTGCTGTTGCAGTCCATGGATCATGAGTGCTGACAGTATACAATGGATAAATGTCTCTATCTTTAACACACACACACACACACACACACACACACACACACACACACACACACACACACACACACACACACAGTATTATACGGTTCATCTTAACATCTTTGTGGAGACTCTTTCTCCTGCAGTAAAGCCTCTTAAAGAACCAGAACAGATTGATTCATTGACTACGTTTCTCCACTATTATTCTGAATATGACAATATTCTGAATTTGATACGGGTCATGTGGAATGGGGGTATTCCGACTAAGACATGTGGGATGTGTCCATA
>CM051702.1:3322031-3362031 GCA_028022725.1 Lycodopsis pacificus
TTTCCTTCATTCTTTCCCTTCATCCCTTCCCTCCTTCCCTCCTTCCCTCCTTCCCCAGGCCAGGTAATCTGTGCTCTCTGTCCGTCTTTAGCTGTGATTGCTGTTGTGGTGTCTGATAGCACCTCAAACCACAGTTAATCAAAACCTGAGAGCTCCGTTATTGGGGTGGCAAGGGTTCACTGCTCTTTCATGTGCATGTGTGTGTGTGTGTGTGTGTGTCTGTGTTTATTCTTTCACACTGGTTATTGACAGAAACACTTCGAGAGACTTGTGCATCGACCATGGTTGTTATTCAGGTCACATCTGTGTGTGTGTGTGTGTGTGTGTGTGTGTGTGTGTGTGTGTGTGTGTGTGTGTGTGTGTGTGTGTGTGTGCGTCTACGCGTTACAGTATTTGGTTTAGTTTGCCGCAATCCGCACGGTCTCCACCCAATCTTTGAGACTAGCTTTTTCATATTTCATACTGACACACACACACACACACACACACACACACACACACACACACACACACACACACACACACACACACACACACACACACACAAAAGACCCTTTGTTGGTGTGCTGAGGGGAGGTAGAGTGTGTTGTTGTAAACAGAGAGCCTGTGAAATTGATCAGTACCACTTGACAGTGGTGCAGAGAAAGAGACTGAAAGCAAGAGAGACACGGAGACCCAAAGTGGAAACATAATTGGGAGCCTCTCTCTCTCTCTCTCTCTCCATCCCTCCCTCCCTCTCTCTGGTGCAGCCGTCCCACCCATGCGCCAGAAATCAACGGTACACACACACACACAGAGAGAGAGAGAGAGAGAGAGAGACTTCCATGATGATCAAGAGATAAAAATGCAGTAACTGCACTAAAATATGGATATGCACTAAAAATATAAAATGTGTCCCCTTGAGGCACAGGAGGAAGAGGAGAGAAATATGGAGAGGTACCGAGACGAGCGAGCGATAGAGACAGATGGGCCGAGATAGCGAGAGTAAATGAGCATGAGAGAAAGAGACACAAAGAGATGGAGAGAGGAAGGGCGAGGTGGAACTAAGCCAACAGCATGTGTACGTTTCCTCTCTTTTCCTGCACTACAGGTGTGTCGCACTCAAAGCATCCACACCTGCTGTTCTCTGCAACACACACACACACACACATGCATGCAACACACAGTTGGTATATTTTGGAATTTTTAGGATGCTTTTGAAACTGCCACACCTGTATGGTTGAATGCAATGGTGTGGTTTTTTTTTGCCGTTGTTTTTTTTTAAGGGTTATGTAATCGCCAGTGAATTCCTGTTTCACTCTGAAGAGGCGCAGACTGCAGCAAATCATGCGGGTATGTCTGACTGGATCAGAAGGCTGGATCCAGTGTGGCGTTATGGGGGCTTAATGCAGAATTAGGCTTTTATCTGGGGAGAAAACGTGGCGTAACAACTGAACAGATGTAGCAGCAAAGAAGGAATGACGATTCAGCGCTGCTGGGAGGTGCATATTTAAGCACTCGCCATGAATGTGTCAACACAAAGATGGTGCTATTTTTAGAGGATCACAAAATGCTAAAATGTTTGTATTGAAGAGTTTAAAGGAGATTGCTTTATTTTGACGGTAAAGGCTACAGACACATACATTATTTACCTTATTAAGATGTAGATTTAATTAACTTTATATGTTTTGTTAAATATAATAGCTCCATCGCCAATTAAAGTCGTTAAAAACACTTTTTGCTACGATCAGCATGTTCAATCAAAGTATTGGACAGAAAGCAGTAAAAGCGATGATGGTGCTGTAGAGGAGAAGGTAAAGGGGCCACCACAGTCATTAGAGTTTCTCCTTGGGGGACGTGGATGTATGTATGGGCCAAATTTCATTCCAATCCATCCAGTAGTTGTCCAGGCATTTCTCACAAAACTATCGATTTAAACTTCATGGTGGTGATGACGGGAAAGTCAGAGGATCACCAAAGTTATTCGGATTTATTGTCTGGAAACCATGAAGGTCTATTTTTGAGAAATTAATCAATTTTTTACAGGATGAGGGAAAACTAACCAAAGCCATTAGGATTCATCTATATTCATATATTCATCTATCCATAAAAATAGAATGCATCTGAAAGTATAGAAAATCAGAAGTATGTATTAATTGACTGAGCTTTTAGAGTTTCACTGCATGAAATCATGAAATGTATAAAAGGTGCAGTTAAGAAGCCACGTCAGAGTAACAGCTTTGAGGAAATGCACGGTTGAAGAATCAATGACGTTGCAGATTGGATGATGAATTTTCTTCTTGCATTCGGAGCTGCAGCATACGACTGAAGCAGAGAAGTGTATTCACTGATCAGAACCAGGATGTTGTGTTTTATTCCTGCTGAGTACATGGAGTGTGTAAATTGCTTCAGGAACTGCTGCAGTGTTAGCAGCCAGTCCACAAAATAATTATTACAGACAGCATGGGATTTGTGCTTGGAGAATCACAATACGGAGAGCACACACACACACACAGAAAAATCCCAAGTGCATCCGCACACACACACACACACACACACACACACACACACACACACACACACACACACACACACACACACACACACACACCCTTCCAAATAAACACACATTCGATCTAGGCGTCACTGTTCTCTGAATCTTTAGAAAAGCTTCCACTTTAGGGAGAGATGTCTAAATCCATGGATGCGGTTTTTTCTCGCTCTCCACTCTGTCATCACACACAAGCGCATGCACACACACACACACACACACACACACACACACACACACACACACACACACACACACACACACACACACACACACAGCAGAGCAAGCGCAGGAGAGGGAGAGCAGAATATATTTTCCCGACATCATTTTGTCTGACAGGAGTGACGGAGACTGTTTTATGACTGAATGGGTTCCTCCACGCTATTAGGAACTCGTTCTCCCATAATGCAACTTGCCCCAGCTATAACTCTCCCGGTGGCACAGAGAAGGTGCTCAGTTGTAAAAGCGCTGACCCTTGTTTTTCTTTATTCTTATATCATTCTCGCTCACATTTTCTCTCTGGTTCTGGTTGACTGCAGCCCTAGAGTATGAATGTGTATCCGTATGTGTGTGTGTGTGTGTGTGTGTGTGTGTGTGTGTGTGTGTGTGTGTGTGTGTGTGGTTCACAGAATGAAATAGCAGATATAACACACGCACACACACACATAGGCAAGGCAAGGCAAGGCAAGTTTATTTGTATAGCACATTTCAACAACGAGGTAATTCAAAGTGCTTCACATAAAACCATTAAAAGCATCAAAACATAAGTCAAAAGAAAAGGAGATTTAAAAACAATTAAGAACATTCATTAAAACACAGTGTAAGACAGTTTCACAGTAAAATGCAGAAATGCAGGAAATTGATTACCAGTATGGAAGACATTTAAAACATGACTCTCCGTGTTTCTGCCGTATTAATTCAATTTTTGCCACCCATGTTCTTCTGGTGTGGACGTCGACGCTATCTTAGTACAATGCAATCGTCACTGCAAAGTTGAGGTTCTTTATGCCTTAGGAAAACTTCACAAAACCTTTGACGTTTCTTTTATCCTTAGGTCAAAAACACTTAGAAAAACCTGTATGACGTTTCTTTTATCCTTAGGTCAAAAACACTTAGAAAAACCTGTATGACGTTTCTTTTATTCTTAGGTCAAAAACACTTAGAAAAACCTGTATGACGTTTCTTTTATTCTTAGGTCAAAAACACTTAGAAAAACCTGTATGACGTTTCTTTTATTCTTAGGTCAAAAACACTTAGAAAAACCTGTATGACGTTTCTTTTATTCTTAGGTCAAAAACACTTAGAAAAACCTGTATGACGTTTCTTTTATCCTTAGGTCAAAAACACTTAGAAAAACCTGTATGACGTTTCTTTTATCCTTAGGTCAAAAACACTTAGAAAAACCTGTATGACGTTTCTTTTATTCTTAGGTCAAAAACACTCCTTTCTATGTAATGTGTGTGTGTGAGTGTGTAATATCTGCTATTTCATGCAGGGAGATTCAGCATTCTGCTGCCGGTCGATGAAGAGAATCCTCTGTCCTCTCTGGGCGTTCATTTATAACCCCTCTTTCTTTAATTAGATAGAAGGAGAGACAGAGAAGAAGTGGGAAGAGGAGGACATGATATCAGAAGAGCTGCTGAAGTCAGCTTATTCTTCTCCTCCTCCTTTTCTTCTTCCCCCTCTTTTCTTCAACCATCTTCTGAGTGGAACTTTTATCTCTCCGTCGAGTTTATTGATTCATCCAACCAAATTAGGCCAATCCTTAAAAGCTTATATTAGTGATTGACTGGGTCATTCACTGTCTGTTTTCAGGTTTGTCGTGTACACTGATACTTAAAGGTGCAACAAGTCAGTACGGAATGTGCACGTTGCAGCATATTAAATCAGTAAAGGCAGCATAGCATAGTCATGTTACGGTTCATACTTGCATTTTGCTTTTCCACGAGAATATGTTTACATGCTTCGATGTTTAAAAACACATTATTTTTCTCATACTGTCGATCTGAATATCACTCTATTCACCCTCCGAGGTAAACGCTCCGTTTTAGCGCCTGTCCCTTTAAGGCCCCTTCCCGCAAAAATCCCATTCTGCCCTGATTGGCGTGCAAGAAAAATCTGGTGGGGGTGGGGGGTGTATTCTAACGAGCCTACACGTGTCAAAGGTAGGGGGTCCAAACCTGACTGGCTTGTTGAGTCACCCAAATGTATGTGCACAAGCACTGTTTTTACATGATATGTCCCCTTTACATATAAAATAAAACGAAAGAAAAATGAAGCGTTTGGCATAATGATGCACAGTTAGAACCCCCGAGGAGTATGTATATCAGCAAAGCACACGCTGCTGCTAACTGCTGCTTTGGGGTCTTACTGAGACGTGTACAATCGTTTTGAACCCACGCTCTTTTCTGTTTTTTCTCTCTCTGACTCATCTTTGTTTATTTTTTTTTCATTCCAGAATCCCTTCATTTTTGTGACACAAGTCCTATCTCCCTGATTATGTTCATATTCCCCCTCACTTTTACATTACCAAGCCCATTTCCTACTATACCTCCCCGCCCCTTTAATACACACACACACACACACACACACACACACACACACACACACACACACACACACACACACACACACACACACACACACACACACACATATTCGTGTGCGTAGCTACAGACACGCACTCACTCACTTGTGAAATGCAAAACAGCTGGGGTAAGACAGATAGACAAATGCGGCCGTTCCCTGGAGAGTGAAGGTGACACACAAGAAACTGCATACATGCCACCTCAGCATACCGTCCTGCCCCACACACCCACACACACACACACACACACACACACACACACACACACACACACACACACACACACACACACACACACACACACACACACACACACACACACACACACACACACACACAGATGTAGCTGACAGCAGAGTGAGCTGTTGACAGCGGTGCCGACTAAGAGTGGAGAAAAGACTCTAATCCCTGTCAGAGGATAGAAAACCACTCGAAGCAAAACAATTAAAATGCTAATTTGACTTCCTCCTCTCTGCTCGCCTGTTAATGACTAAAGCCATGCAGGCTGAGCAACAACGCGTGTGTGTGTGTAGGTGTGAGTGTGTGTGTGTGTGTGTGTGTGTGTGTGTGTAAAACCACTGTCCGATATGACTGCAGGGTCAGAGGGGTGACCGATTAGCGCAGCTGTATGATTATATTTTGTGTATTATATGTGACTGTGACTGTTTTTTAAAATATATTATATTTTGGTCACGCAATACAAAGATTTTCAGTCGCTTAGCCCGTCTCCATTTGTTACTGCCTTACACATCCACCCATTTACATCCCTGTGCACCTGAATGAGCGTGAAGCTGTATGAGAGAGAGAGAGAGAGAGAGAGAGAGAGAGAGAGAGAGAGAGAGAGAGAGAGAGAGAGAGAGAGAGAGAGAGAGAGAGAGAGAGAGAGAGAGAGAGAGAGAGAGAGAGAGAGAGAGAGAGAGAGAGAGAGAGAGAGAGAGAGAGAGAGAGAGAGAGGTTTTGCCATTTTCTGGCTCCTGTAACATCAATAATTGAGAGTCGAGCAAAGCCTTGCTTCCCCCTTGCCTCCCCTGTCACATACAAACATGCATAAAGACCGTACACACACACACACACACACACACACATGCAAGTGTAGATGGGCAAAGAGCATTCATAGGGGAATGTGTGACGTCACCGCTCTGAAAACGTTCTGAATTATGAGTCGCAGCGCTATCACACTATCTCCCTCTCTCTTTCTCTCTTTCTCATGTGTTGCATTCATACTGTACTCCCCCTGTGCATCCCTACACACCGTGCGTTTACTCTGCTACGTCTCTGTCGCACCGGTAGTCACATGTATTATGGTCTGTGAACATGTGTGGTGATTTGAATGTTTTCGTGCCAAAAAAAAGCAACATATGTAACATTAAAAGGAAATGTTAACGTGTGTCTACGTTTGTAATCCTCTCCACTTCCTGTCTGCTTTGAGTTATTGGGCAACAGATTACAGCAGTTAGGAAACCACCAGGGAAAGAAAGGTAACACACTGCATTTCTCCTGCCATGTTATGATCACTGACCGGTGGACATCATTTTCCCACCACTTCCACTTCCTGTCTGCTTGTGACCATTAGACCTGAGGGCAACAGGCTTGCCGAGTCTTTTCAATGTGAGGTCATGGGTCTAAACCCAACAAGTGCTGATTCCCAATCGGCTCATAATTATTAAGTATTGGATGAGATCCACACCCTCTGTAAAATCCCTAAAATGCAAGTTCAGCTAATCTAGTTTTTAATTAAGTGTCTTAACGATGTTGTTGAGCTTAACCCCTTCATCATCTCGTCTGTGTTATCCACCTCTCCTTCCCTCCAGATGGGGAAACTGGACAACCGCAGCCTGACACTGAAGTACCCAGTGTGGCCGCGATTCAACTCCATGGGCGATGCCGAGATGGACGACAACCACCTGTCCATCGTCACGTTGGAGGAGAAACCCTTCGTCATTGTGGAGGACGTGGAGAGGCTCACTGGTACCTGCATGAGGAACTCCGTGCCCTGCAGGAAGCACATCAAAGAGTGAGTCTGCCGTCCACCCATCTCGCTCGCACTGTCGAGCACATTGCTCCGGCTGTCCGGCTCCACTGGTTTGATTGTTTCTTTGAGAGTCCTCGCTGACCTGAATATGGGCACAAAGGGAATGCACAGTATTCAAGAGTGAAAACAGCCACAATGATGATGATTCATCACTTTTGAAACGATAACCTATGTATCGTTATCTTTAATCATTAATTAACCAGCGCTACACACATTCAACAGCTATCCGTTTAAAATGCCCAACAAGTATGAGGAAATATTCACGTGAATGCAATGTGAAGAAAGAAGGAAATGACTGTTTCATGAATATTAATATTCAGTGGTATTAAGGGTTCAACACTATAACATTTAATGAGCACAAATAGACTGCAGTCTCCATCTGATGCAGGCTGCGAACTCACCGACTGACTGGCAACTTTGTTTGTGTGAAAAATGTGACTGAGCGCGACAGAAACTAAAGTTCCATTTTATACATATTTGGTAATCAGAAGGTGGCAAAGATGACATCATCCATGTTCCATTTCCTTCGGCACAGTTGCTGTGTTGCTCTGCGTCGCTCTCCCTCTCTTTGCTTCTCTCACGAGCGCGGGAGGAGGTGCAGCAGCGTGCGATCTATGCAGCAGCTTCTTTCCTCCACCCTGAAAATGGAGGCGACTGCTGAAGTCAGCGATTTACTTCTTTCCTGACCAATTTTCTTTCTAATGCCCAAATACTGCCGGCCCCTTTGCTGTAGTATGCTGCTGAAGTCCACGCACACAGTGAGAGTGGCTTAGGGCGTGTGTGTGTGTGTGTGTGTGTGTGTGTGTGTGTGTGTGTGTGTGTGTGTGTGTGTGTGTGTGTGTCACTGAGTGGCTTGAATGCTGCTGAATCAAAGCATGTAATCGGTTTGTAGATAATTTAGTATTATTTCTCTCTACTGGAACACACACACACACACGTACTTACAGTAACATTGGTGTGTGTACTAGACACTCTGTGTCAGTCTCACCACTGCATACATGCATGCATACAGAGTTACTGACTATAAATACACTTTCTGTTGCCACATGTCCACTCACTTACAGGCCAATGCGTCCGGGCTCGTTGCTCCCTCCCACAGCGCAATACCCTCTCAAGCATCCGTGGTGTGAGAAAGAGGGGTTGGATGGAGGGAAGGAGGGAGGCAGAGTGAGAGAAGTCGTGGCGGGGTCTGATCGGGGGATGGAGGACTATCCATGCATGCAGAGCCACAAATTCACTCATCCAGGCCTAAGAGCAAGCCATACTCGCACTGAACACACACACCCGAACCGCCCTCCCTGGAGACCCCTCGGGCCCTGCAGCGTTCCTATATCAGGGCAACTTGACAAACAGCCTCCGTAGCATCACGTGCTCTCACTGTACTACGGCCTGTTTAAATGGGAACGCTGTGTTCATGGATGCAGCTATTACAGTTCTGGCCTATATGCTCGCTCTGTCACTGCCCCCACCAGCTGAACCGGCCAGAAACTGGACTCCGTTGTCCTTGTTTCTATTATTATTATTATCACAGACCCCATTCCCCGCATGAGTCCCCCCCCCCCCCGAACTCCGCCCGTCCCACTTCATCCACATAGTTACATTACAGTGACACGACTACAGTTCTGTCATCATTTCAGCAACAGAATATTTAGTATATTATCTTAAAAGCAGCCATGTTTGCAGACAGCCATGACATTTCTTTCCTGATTTACTGCGTTCACTGAGGGTGAACTTGCCCAATGCAACTTACAAAGTGAGGAAGTTCTCCTTTCATGTAGAAAACCTGGGATTTAATTCGGCTTCGTAGAAGTTACTGGATCCTCCATCTCTTCTCTGCAAGTCTCTTTGTCCAGTCACCCATTCTACGCTGTCTTACTGGACGAGTTCCATCGCTGTCACCGCTGCTTCTGTGCGGTGAATGGGAAGCCATGGGCCGCCTGTAATCGGACGAATCGCGTGACAGAAGGAGGGTCAACGTTCTTTCAAAAGTCTTCGCTTCAGCTTGATAAGCAATCAAAACCAACATAGCGTCTCTGGCAGTGAACTCGCCAGATTCTGTTAACACATGGTATGTTTGAAGGGGCTTAGATGTAAATTAGCTTCTTAATTTCATTTTAGCTCAAACAGCTGCTATAGATAATATCTAGCTGTAGACAATCAGCCTCGGAGATTGCGGAAACGTTTCACAAAAAGTAATTCACAACTGCTGACAGATCAGCGGCTGGCTTCTTTCAGACGAACGTTTTCTCTCTTGTGTGAAACTGTTCGACCATAACCAGAGGATCCCTCTCCGGTCTGAAGACCGGGCAGGATTCCAACTGAGGGTAACGCAGGAGTTTGCTGATGCTTTTCCTACAGACTTCCTGCAAAGTGACGGAGTTTCAGCTCTGAAGGAAACCGCAGAGTCACGGACGCATGTGTTTATTTTCCCATCAAGTTTGTGTCCAGGTTGTTGTTAAACTAAAGGACGAGGTTATCGTCTCCTCATTAGCACACATCTAAAAGTGAAATGAGAGTCCCAGGTGGCAGAAAAAAAGAGTTGCCGTGCACTCCTGTGTGTGTGTGTGTGTGTGTGTGCGTGCGCGTGAACGGTGCCTGAACTCTTCTGCTCTCAAATTCATATACACAGATGGTACAAGGCTTGCAGATGCAGTGCCGTCATGAACCTCCTCCAGAGAGACGGAGAGGTAGAAGGAGGGGGGGGGGGGCATATTTATCAAGTCGTCTGAACGGAACGACCTGAACTTAAAGGTTGCAGAGTCCCAGAGCGATGTTTGTTCATCGGTGCATTCATATACATTTAACAAGGCAATGGGAAGAAAAGCCATCCTTGTTTTGTTTTCTGTCATTCACGATTCATAGAGGTGGAGACAACACTCCATCCACCTGGATTAACATGCTGATATAATCTGCTATCTCCCGTTTCTCCTGTTTTCTGTCACAGATACTGAGCTGCAGTTGATAATTGGGTGAAGCTAACGATGTGTGCGTTTCTTTTGCGTTTGTGCTTCTTTAGCAACACGACTGAGGCTGGTGGGACATACATCAAGAAGTGCTGCAAAGGCTTCTGCATCGATATTCTGAAAAAGATTGCCACGTATGTAAAGTTCACCTATGACCTGTACCTGGTAACCAATGGCAAGCATGGCAAGAAAATCAACAATGTCTGGAATGGGATGGTGGGAGAGGTAAGAGAAACCTTTTTCTGTGTGTGTGTGTGTGTGTGTGTGTGTGTGCATTGTACACCCAATAAAGGTCAATGTCAAATGTCACCCAAAGGTGTGTAAGACCAGACACAATAATAGAATCAGATGTAATTCAGATGGAAATAATCGGTGCCAATTTAATATCGGTGTATTGAGGCGGTAGACGTGCACGGTTATCTGTGTGTGTGCATTCTTGATGCTGCTGACTCTTAATGTCTTCATCGCCGGTCTTAAAGTTGCACGATGAGAACCAGCGGGCTACACGTAGGAGCATGTCATGAATGATGTATGAAGTCATTGATCAGTGTTCACTTGTAGTTTGTAGGCCGAGAGGAACATTAGAGATATCTGTGAGACAGGACAGTCCTGCTTCTTGCAGTATTTCCCCAAAAAACCTTTCGTTGTTGACTTTGCAAAACTTTCACAGGATGAAAAAAAACTTTTTCAGCTGTGAGACTTAAGAAAGTAAACACATCTTCGCTGCTCCTGTAGAAACCAGTGAATGCCACAATGATTAAACATTCCTTGTTCTTCTCTTTCTTCCTCCATCTCCTATTTTTACCCATTTCACCCACTCTGCATCTTCTGTCTCCACCTTTTCTTCCTCTTTGTCTTCCTTTCCTCAAACTCACAACCGCACCTGGCACTCTTTCCCTCCATATCTTCCTCCTCCTCCTTAACATCCGTCTCATTCCACATCTCTGTCTCTCTTCCTTCATCCCTCATCACCCACCCTCCTCATCCATCCACCCCCCCCCCCCCTCCCTCCCTCCCTCTCCTCCGCCCTCCAAAGGTGGTCTATAAGAAAGCCGTCATGGCCGTCGGATCTCTGACGATCAATGAGGAGCGTTCTGAGGTCATCGATTTCTCCGTCCCATTCGTGGAAACCGGGATCAGTGTCATGGTCTCCCGTAGCAATGGAACAGTCTCCCCGTCAGCCTTCCTCGGTAACTGTCACCGTAGAACTCTTGCTTTGTTGTTGGACTCAGGAGAGAGGGAGAGTTTGATCCGTCTCGTTTGCTCTTTCGGTTCGTGTGAGTGTGGGATGGTATTTGTTTTGAGTGAGTGTGTGTGTGTGTGTGTGTGTGTGTGTGTGTGTGTGTGTGTGTGTGTGTGTTCCCTGAGATACAGAGCTGACAACACAATTCAGCTCTGTTACGCAGCTGTCAATACTTGCTCTTTCATCACAGGGGTTTAGCTCAACTCCTGCTTTCTCCCACAATGACTCCCACTTACCTGAGAGGGAGTTCAGCGCAGGATTTTAACTTGAGTGACGGGCATGCAGGAGTCAGCTTGTTAGCCATGCAGTTCTTTCCTCAATGTCTGTCTGTGTCTACATGGAGAGATAGACAATGAGTGAGCTCCAATCAGAAAGTGATGTTCAAGATTTTAAAATGTAATCCAACATGTGTTGATATCTGTCTTCTTCTCTCTCTCTCTCTCTCTCTCTGTCTCTCTCTCTCTCTCTCTCAGAGCCATTCAGTGCATCAGTGTGGGTGATGATGTTTGTGATGCTCCTACTGGTGACTGCAATGGCTGTCTTCATGTTTGAGTACATCAGTCCTCTTGGCTTTAACAGAAACCTGGCACAGGGAAGAGGTCAGTATGAATGTGAACACACCAGACATCATGAGGATGTGTTCTCATCTGTACAACGTGTACGTCCTCCTCTTCCTCTAAACAAACTGCCTCGCTCCCCTCCGTCCTCTCCTTCAGACCCCCA
Source organism: Lycodopsis pacificus (assembly GCA_028022725.1). Taxonomy (NCBI): domain Eukaryota; kingdom Metazoa; phylum Chordata; class Actinopteri; order Perciformes; family Zoarcidae; genus Lycodopsis; species Lycodopsis pacificus. The sequence continues at coordinate 3,334,110 of CM051702.1, forward strand.
CGGCCCTTCCTTCACCATGGGCAAGGCCGTGTGGCTGCTGTGGGGTCTGGTCTTCAACAACTCTGTGCCAGTGCAGAACCCGAAAGGAACCACCAGTAAGTTCATAGTGTCTGTGTGGGCCTTCTTCGCTGTCATCTTCCTGGCCTCCTACACCGCCAACCTGGCTGCCTTCATGATCCAGGAGGAGTTTGTCGACCAAGTCACCGGGCTTTCTGACAACAAGGTAAAGGACGGCTAATGGGAGACGTTAGGACGTTTGTTTTGTAAGTAATAGCCCGCACAAACCTTTACACAAGGAATGTTATCTGTTGGCAGAATATGTTTTCATCCTGCATTTTTATTAAAAACCAAGACAGGGAAAGAAATGATCAAAAGACAAACTTTTGCTCCTTAATATGCAGTTTTGTTTCAAATGTATTCCACTTCATGCAATCCTCAAACTGAAGCGTTTTGCAGTGATACATGTGACTATGTTGCATATTTTTTGATGGGCGAACACACTTGTGTTAAACAGCAGCGGTAGACGAGCGACTGCAGAGTGAGATCAATCATCTCTCTGCTTGTTCAACAGGTTTATTGATCAACGATTGACTTTATGCATGCGCAGGTTTCGTTGCACTGACTTACAGTAACGAGCGTAGTTGTCTTGAACTCGAGATCTTTCACTGACCTGGTTCACGTCACTGTCTCCGCCGGAGCCTCTCATTTTCATATCCCTGTGATGGTGCAAATACGATTTATTGGTCATCAGTAATGTGTAGTATGAAGAATGGATGCTGCGTCATGTGCTTTTCTTATAGTAATTCAACTGCCCTCTGTGTGTTATTATAATCTTGCTGGTAACATTTACAATCATCGTGTATAAGAAGTGCAAATAATCCATCAAAATCCATCAGGAATAAACAATCCTTTACACATTTGGATCCACAATGCAAGTATTTGGCATTGTGTTTGAGTTGGATTCCACCACCCAGAGTGTCTCTGGATACTGTGGTACTGTGAAAATATTTTAACATTTTTGGTTGCTTACAAAATTTGGTTCCCCTACTAAAAATAACCATATTCCATGCCATATAGAACTCGTGTTTACTGAAATATTTAGATGAATAAACCAAATCTCTTCCATTAATATAGGCATTCTATTGTTGTGCCACTCTGTGATGAAATATAAGAATATAGAACAAAGGGAAGATAATAAAAGAGGAAATGGTGGCTCTGCAGGGGGAGGAAGACAGGCTGAAAGATTAAAGTAAAAGGTCAAGCCAGATGTAGAGGAATAGAACAGAAAAGCAACACAAAAGGGTGGAGAGTTCCTGAGAAGAGAGAGCGAGAGAGAGAGAGAGAGAGAGAGAGAGATGTATGGGAGAGATGCTTCCAAGGAGAGAGCATTGAGACTGATGTAGAGGGTTTTGACAACATACAGAAGGAGGGGGGGGGGGTAAGGGGTTCTGCAACTGGTAGGAGGGTGACTGAGGAATAGCGAGAATACACACAAGATGGTACAAGACAACAGGCAGACAGATATGGGCCAAGTTGACGGCTGAGGAAGGGAGAAAGGAATGGTGGGAGGGGAGGAGGGGGGGGGGGGGGGGGGAGCTGGAGAGATATGGGAAGACAGAGAGGGTCAGCGGAAGAAAGGAGCAGATAAAAAGGGTAAATGGCCATTCAGACAGATGTGCTGAGCGAGGCTGGACACTGAGCCATCATGTGACCAGCACAACGATGACGGAAATCCGCCATCGAGATGCCTGCCGGTGAATTATACTTAAAACTGCTTTAACCGATTTCTGACCACCAGGGGGCAGAAAAAAGCAAACAAAGCAAAGAAACCTTGGAACACATCGACTTGTCAAATGTCTTATGGCTAACGTGTTAGGAAACAGTGGCCTACTTACACATCCAGCAGGCACAGAGCAACATCCCAGTGGAGGTGTGTTTGTTACCACTGGAATGTAAGTCTAATACTGTCAGCGTGACCTAAGCCTCAGCCCAAGAACGTCTTCGATTGGCACGGTTCGTCCTCCAACCGTGCAAACCATACATTCCACAGACACAGGGAGCAACGTGGGTTTCAGCGTCCTGCTCACGGACACTTCCCCACGTGGACTAGAAGAGCTTCAGGAACCACCTTGCGATTAATGGCCGACCGGATCCACAAAAACTGAGCTACAGACACCTCATCACCCGTAACATACGAAGTGAGCTTAATGTTGGTAGTCGCCGTTGCAAACTAGGATTCAGGACCACAACAATAGATTGCATCAATGACATACGAGTGGAAATACAACAGTTTTGTGAGCCACATGTGGAGATGCACAATAAAAAGAAAATGTCAGTAAATATGTGGTTCTCCTAAAATGATACACTCCGTGCAGCATTCAGAGAAGAACACTGTGGGTCACAGGGGTTTCGCTGGGATTCTATCAGAGCACATTGTCCCTCCTTAGGCGCTCTGAGATGATAAGAGGTCCGATAACCTTTGTTTTACTTTGCCTGTAGCGTCATCCATTTAAGCCAGGGACCGCAGGAAGAGCTGTGCAATGATAGAGGGAGTTATGAAAGCAAAGTGAGTCGTTGGCAACTGTCTCCCAAGCCGGCCGTCTCATGGCAGGCAGTTAACGGGTCCGTGGCGTTTTAGGCTGAACTACTCCAGGGATTTGTCTTTACAACGCTGGCTTATTTGTCTCCGCTTGCTGAGCAGGACATGCTGTTCTGGTTTCTCAACAGCTGATCAGAGATCAGAGGTCTTCAACAGGGGGTCCGTGAAATCTTTGGTTGATTAGACATAAAAAAAAAAATTAAAAAAAATGATTATTTTAAACCTGAGAGCAGTTTCTAAGTTTGAGAAGAAAAATCTTACTTACTCAACAGAACGTTGTGGGAAAACATCTGCAGGCTGATTGGCAAAGTTACACTTTGCAGTGACAATACAACAACACTGCTTAGCACCAAAAGAATACAAAGAAAACCACACAAGGACCTGGAGAACCTGCTTTAGAGAGAAACGGCACACATCTAACAAAAAAAGTGAATGGAAATAAGTCAACAGCTATGATTACTGTATATAAGATATATATGATATTCTTACAGGAGTTTATTCTTTGACTCCCCAGGGACGGTAGCCCTTGCAAAAGGTGTGGGTGGGTGGGTGGGTGGGGGGGGGGGGGGGAGAGCTCCTCCTGAGGGCTATTGTCGTGATGCTGACACACACACTGCGTGACATCACCACTAACACGCACTTATGCACAGCGGACCTACCAACGCGCCCTCGCCCTGACCTGATTATACAACAGAGACGCAGATACAGTCTGCAGACATGTTTACATATGCATCATGTAGACACACGCGTGATGGAACTAGTTCACATTAACAATTCCACAATCGAACACGCAGATGTTTTCATTTTTTTACAGATGTTGAACAGACACCAATACTTACAATGTGCTGGTCAAATCCCTCGTGCACTGACTTGTGCCTGTGTTGAGCAGAACAAACATGTAGATATATGAGTTATGGATTATTATTTTACACAGCTGTTTTGACAATATGTAGTGAAACCAGTCTTCAGTACTACACACACACACACACACACACACAGTTAAAGTGGTGCTCGTGATATACACTTCTAATTGATGGGGTTTGTCTGTTTCTGGCAACGACAGCAGATTGTTACAGCAGTGCTTGAGGGCATGCAGCTACTGGAGTGACAAGCACACCACTACAGAAGCCTTGACCTGGACACAGACTATTATACCTGAGAGACACACAGAGGGGGATGACGGAGAGAAATGATGGCAGAGTGTAAAAGAAGGAAAGGATATTCAGTTAGAGGAAGGGTGAAGGGAGAGAGAGAGAGAAAGGAAGGAAAGTGGCCTCTCAACTGAAGAGCCAGTGAAGCCGACGTTATGCTTAATACTGTAAGTGGTCTCAACTAAATCAGATGAATTAAATAAATAGATTATATATCTGGGCAAAGACAGACCTACATAGTAAGAGACGTTAGAAAGACCTGTGAAGAGCAGAGGAAGGATGCCAACAGTGGAATATAAATATGATTAATCCAGTTTACGAATTAAAAATAGCAACGGGGGGGGGCTGACAATCTGAGCGATTAAGTGGTAAAGTTCCAATAAAGGCAACGAGACGATGCTGCTGTATTTCTCAATTTCTATCAACACCTCGATTAAGTTAATTATGCTGGTAAATCGAAAAGACAATTATATTTGAGTGGCTTATTTTTGTACAATACGATCTATAACTCAAGAATGAAACATTGGGATTCCCAGGGGAAATATAGCATAACTTCTGTGAAGGTAGACGCAATAGAATCGGATGTGCTTATAGGTTTTATCAGACAGAGACAAACTACAGACAGTGACGGTGCTCATAGATGTACAGACAGACAGGGCTGCAGCGTAGTGGAGGATGAAACGGATATGGAGCACAGATATCAGTAGGTAGAACCTCGGTAGAACCTCAGCCCGTCAGGAAGAACCCTTTTGGAACCATTGTTTCTAAGGGTGACCCATCGGTCGTGCTTGTACCCACCCGCACATATACACAGTTACAAACACAGACGCTCACGCACACTTTGGGAATACATTTTGTCACTTTCATTCACTCCTCTATTTTTCCCATCTCATTATTTCCTCTCTATCTTTCCTCCACCGCAGTTTCAGAACCCGTACGCATACTCGCCTCCGTTCCGCTTCGGGACGGTGCCAAACGGATCCACAGAGAGGAACATCAGGAAGAACTACCCCGCTATGCACCAGTACATGGTAAAATATCATCAAACTGGAGTCACGGACGCACTTGTCACCCTCAAAACGGGGTAAGGGAACACTGTGTGCATGACTGCGAGTAAGCGCATTCCTTCACTGATCCGCGATCAAATACTGTTTCACCGATTTACCTGTCAACCTCAAAAAAAGTGTGTGTGTGTGTGTGTGTCATCTACAGATAGATCTATGTGTAAGTGCATGTCTGTGAGTGTGCTTGCTGTCAGGTGTGTGTGTGTGTGTGTGTGTGCGTGCGTGTGTGTGTGTGTGTGTGTGTGCGCGTGCGTGCGTGCGTTACAGCTCCTCTGAGACTGGGGATGAATGGGCTTCCTCATTGGGAGCGGCAGGAGCTATTTCTAGAACCGGTCTCTGCAGCGGGTCTGGTGCTGGTGTGTTGTGGAAGTATATTGATGGCAAAACTATTTGAGAGAGCACAAAACTAATGTGAGCGCTACTTAGTCTGCAAGTCGAGCTTTGAGAAAGCAGAGGGTCACATTTGTAAGAGCAGGAGACGATTTGTGTAGGAAATAGCCGGCCAATTTAAGAATCTACGGCGCAGATCAACAAGCCCTCAATAATTGGAATTGTAGGGAAGCTTTTAAAAATGTCGTGCAGACTTAAAAACAATAAAAAACATGAACCTGGATCCTCGATGTGGGCGTGTCCTGTTGCAGTTTACTTGTCGGAAATGGTTGGCAAGTGACCTCTTGTGATGTAAAGTGGTCAGAAGCTGCCAAAGCAGAAAATTGAGACCGTGCATGATTGCACTCTGAAATCTGATTCAGCTCTTACACATCTGTGCCTGTGCTCTCTCAAATGTGGACTTGCAGACTGAGTCGCGCTGATCATTTCTTTTGTGCTCCTTTAGATCTTTTGACGTCGTTATACTTCCGTAATATATCCACGTTAGAAAGGAAGGGGGGGGGGGGGGGCTTATCGCCAAGGACAGATTGACACAGTGGAACCATGGGGCTGGATGGACAGAGAGGTGGAGGTAAAGCAGTGTAAAGGAAAGGGAGGAGCAGAGGCAGAGGGGTGACTCTCGTCTCACCATCACTTGGGAATAAGAGGCGGGGTAGGAGGCCAAGGACAGACTGGCTGATTGAAGGAAATGAAGGAAGTGTGGAGGGCAGGAGGAAAGGGCTAAGAGACTAGAGAAGAAGAAAGTGGCAATGGAATGAAAAGGGGGAGGGCTGCGGAACAGGAAAGAAGAGGAAATTGAGGGTAAGAGTAGAGAAGGGAAGGGGAAGGGAGACCGAGGAAGGAGACAGGAAATGAGGGGTGGTGGGGGGGGGGGGGCATTAAGTCATGGAGAGATGGCAAGGAAAAATGGTGGAAAGAACCCGGTAAAGGACAAGAGGTTGATGAGGCGATTCCTGATTGGTTAATGGCTGTGGGGTGGGATCCAATCAGAGTTCTCAGCTGGAAGGACAAATATGAGGATGTGATCCGTGATTTTCATGCTATGTCTTTCAGCTCATTCTCTATCATCCATAAGTCATAAGTGCATAAGTGTGTGCAGCCTCTAATGCCCTCATTGATAATTCTATTCTGTGGTATTAGCAGATGAGCAGCAGCGTTCAGCTGTTCGAGGCTCGATGGCTGGATTAGCTCTGATCACACATAATGCTGACAGGCTTTACACGCAAAATCTGTTACAGCCACAAGAACCACAACTATGCACCAGGGAGTGGAATTGATTACATTCCGGGACCTAAATCACTCACAGTACCAGCAAAAGTGTTGAATATTTTATGGGTAAATTAGTATAAATCCATTCAAGTGTTCCAAAAATATTGCATAATGCCAACAGGACTGTAGCGCCCAATCTGAGGCGAGAGCTGCAAGAGAAACACAGAAACCTGATTCATTTGTATGAGACCGCCGTGTGGGCACAGCGAGGATCTCGATATACAAAGAGTACCGGCAGAGACGTTTGGGGTTGTCTGAGAGGGGACAAAAAAAGCAACACACTCTGTTGACAAGTCACATACATGCACATGCACACTGCAGGTAGAATACCTAGAATACCGAGTACCATGCATCGGACGGCTCTGTACAGATTCAAAATGTTAACATGCAAGTATGGATACAGAGGAGCAGAGGAGGAAGTGATGTCGCGGTAACTCTCCAGTGATTCCACAGATTCAACATGACGAGTCTTGGCGTCGCATGAGTCTTCAACCGCAACTGTTTGTGTTTCATGTTCTCTCTGGCAGCCACGCCAACCTTCTATCACAGAGCTTCTATCACACTGTGCATGTTTTAAGGGAAACAGACATTTTTGACATTGAAAAGTGTGGGGGGGGGGAAAATATTCTCATGGCATGACCTTCATTCTGAAGTTGGATTTGTAATGTAGATCTGTTAAAATGTTGTCTTTAGGGGTCCACGTGCTATTTGTACAGGAGTTCACCTGACAGGTTATGCACTGCGCTGCAGAGTTCTCCCGTAAAATAAGATTCCGAGTCACACTTAATGGTGATTTTGCCGTTTTTAAAGATTACATGCAAAGGTGTAGAGATGGAAAGTGGCATGGAATTCCGTGCTGCTACATTTTATTCACCCAAATAAAGGTGTGACAGATTGTGATGGCTGAATCCCTCTCCAAGCATAGAGCCATAGTATGTCTGGCTCACATCTACAAACACACACACACACACACACACACACACACACACAAATCCATTCTCACCAGTGCGCAGCCACGTGTGCACAATCGCACTCATGTCGCCGAAGTGTCCACACACACACACACACACACACTCGCTACGACACACAGGAATGGTCGCCTACATGTTTGGACGCACAGCCTGCGTGTGGATGGAGCCTGTGCTGGGTTAAGCTAATTACACAGCTGAACTATCGGCTGTGAGCCTCCGTTAGAGGGCTGGATCTGACATTCAGTAAATGCCAGCCAGTCACTGCGCTATTAGCAGGGCTCTGTGTGTGTGTGTGTGTGTGTGTGTGTGTGTGTGTCTGTGTGTGTGTGTGTGTGTGTGAGTGTGAGTGTGAGAGCCGGCACCGAGAGAGCAGCGGTTAGTGATGGCATCAGTTACATTGAAAATGTCAGTCTGAGTCTGGTCTCTTTCCGTTTGTACGTTCCACTTCGCAACCTGCTTATTCATGAGTGTGTGTGTGTGTTTTTGCATGTGGACAGGGGCAGAAAGAGAAAGAGTGTCAGTATTGGTGTCGGTGAAAGGTTTGTTCAGGTCGTCCATTTGCTTCGCGGGTCCTATCGCCAGTGAAGCGTGCCGTATTGAACGGCGGCCCCTCCGCAGTGCGTCCTCTGAGTGTTCGGTTGCGCTCGGATTGGCGTCCTATTGGAGATGATTCAACACGTTAGAATTGATCCACAACACGTTCTGAAAAATAAGCCCTCGTCTGCTTTCTGTCTCCTCCTGTGCACTTCTCACTCGCCCTCTTAACAAAATAAATACATGGAAGCCCTCGTGCATCTTCATCCCTCCCTCTGTCTGTTTTCTTCTGTCTCTGTCCTCTGTTATTTCTTTCTCATCCTTTGCAGGAAACTGGACGCCTTCATCTACGATGCTGCGGTTTTGAACTATGCGGCCGGCAGAGATGAGGGATGTAAGCTGGTGACCATTGGCAGCGGGTAACCAAAGCTTCAATTCTTTAAAGAGACACTTTCACTGTGGATTGTCGTCACGTCATGGTCCGATCCCGCCATTCTTTGGTCCAAACCATTGTGTGAAGGGTTTGTTTGTGGTTGTAATGCTCAGATAAATACAAGCTACGTGGATTATGGAATTGCTTATTTATTGAGTATTATGCTATCACATATAAAAAGTGCAATATTTTGGGCTTAATTGCTTTCTTGCTGAGGGTTAGATGAGCAGTGACCACCTTCATGTCTGTACAGTAAGTATGAAGCTACCACCAGCAGCCGGCTAACTTAGCTCAGCACAAAGACTGAAAACAGGGGAACCAGCTAGCCTGCCTCTGTCCAAAGGTAACCAAATGTGTATAGCGTCTCTAAAAACCAAGAGTAAAATCAACCTGGATTACCTGCTGAACTTCAGGTGCAATTATGTGGCGTCACCACATAAGTTTGACTGACTGTTTGACACTTAGATTATATATGTATAGTATATAATGGTAATAATAAGAAGAACATATTATTTAATGGATAGGTGTGTTTTTTGAGTCTGTCTTAAAACAACACTCACATGCCCATGTGGACATTTTAGTATTATTGGTTTTTGCCAGTTGTTCCTCCTCGCCACACTGCGAAGAGATCCATTTTTAAAGTAATGGAACACTGTAATTGTTTTAAGAAGAGACCTCTTTAGGTCAGTGTGGAGCGGAGGGATGATCGAAGCGGCCGACGGTGTTTCAATGTACATCATATGTGGCAGTATTGTTATAAGATAGACCTGAAAAAAATGAAAGCCTACCCGTAGACACTAGCGTCGCTTGTCTTTGGATCCGAAAGAAAAACATATTTGCTGCAGTGCTTCTGATTCCGTGGCCGTCACTTTCCCACTTCACAACATCTATATGCATCATTATACATCGAAGGTATGTTTAAATCACAGCATCTGGAGGGTTGAAGGTGAGAGTTGTTTTTCGAAAGGTTAAAATACGTGTCTTTTTGTGTGCGTGTGTGTTTGTGTACGCTCCGGATGTGCTTGCGTTCAGGTACATCTTTGCCACCACTGGTTACGGCATTGCTCTGCAGAAAGGCTCGTACTGGAAGCGACAGGTGGACCTGGCCATCCTGGCCATCATCGGAGATGGTGAGAAACACACTCGCGTGGCCTTCTCAGACACACATGCAAAGTGCACGACACTATCCATGAAGGCAAAAGGTTACATTGTTCCTTGCCAGCATTGTAACACACACACACACACCCTTGTCTGCTGACAGCACAAAGGCAAAGCAGTGAAGTATAAATAGTGCTTTGATGTTATTCTGGACACAAAAGGCTGCTCTAAACAGAGGGCAGAGTGTGTAAGTTATTCTAATGTATTCCTCTCTGCAGCACCAGATTTGAGTGTGTGTGTGTGTGTGTGTGTGTGTGTTTAAGCATTACTCTGAATCACCCCATTCCTTTATTACAGTAGCTTCAGAAGTTCTTATATAAACAATGTCCAACTGCGAAACAGAGAGAAAGTGAGACAGCTTGAGCTTTCAGTGACGGATTCATTTACATTTTACATCGAAAGCATTTTGCTGACGCGGGAGCTCACGGCCACTCACATTAACTGCACTGAAGTTGATTAACATTGGTGTCACAATAATCCTCTCCAACCACATCGTATCAGGGCTGCAGAGCACACAGGCCACACTCCATCATATACCACGGCTGGAAAATGTAGTGAAAACATCTGGTTCAGTGGGTTTTTGTTTCCGCCTAGTTTGTTCCGCCCTATTATTAATCCCATCCAATCTCTGTTACACTTGTAGCTTTTCAGAGCAGAGGCTGTGTTATCTTTGCAACACGCTGATAACTTTAGCGCTGTTGTAAAACAAATGAGATAAAGTCAAAAAAGGAAAAGAAAGGTGAGAAGAGAGAGATGGCAAAGGGGGGGAAAGAGATCAAATAAAGTGTGTGACAGAGGACGATAAAGAGGACGTAGAAGGATGGAGAAAGCGATGAAAGAGACAGAAAACACAAAGACAGTGCACATGTGTGATGGCCGGAGAGAGGACGAGAGGAAGACGAGGAGAGAGCTTGGCAATGAGATAGATGACAATGACTCTGTGCCCTGGCAGATGGTACTTGATCAGATAGACACGATGTGGGTGGAGAGCGTTTGGCTTTTCATGGACAGAAAGAAGATGTGTTCAGGGAAGAGCGGAGAAAGGTGAAGAACAAACAGACGGACAGAAACACGACAGCCGGTCTGGAAACACACGGTCTGGCACAGCTCTGGCTGAGCCAACTGCTGGCCACACGCTTTCTTTTAGGGTTTACATTTTTTTTATTACTTTTTTCAAAATGTACTAAAAATGGGAACACTGTACTTCTACTATTTTTTTTTTTTTATCCTAGTTTCATACAGCACAATCCAGCAAGATTGTAATCTTTCAGACCTAAATATCATTCAGTCACGGTCTGGAACTGCTGCTCGAGTTATTGCAAAGTGCAGACACGCATTCTCAAGAAACCTTCATCAAGCGAATGCCTTGAACAGTAATGGATTCTGTGTTTGCGGTTCATAATAATGTAATGCACCCTCACATCTTAAATGAAATGTTTTTCATCCGCCAGCACTAGATGCTTCAAGCTGAAACGTTTCGTAAAGCCCTGAAATTGTCGACGACACTTGCAGAGACGTGTGTCCCTGCGTTCCAGACGAATGGTCACCAGACTATTGCTCGAGCCGCCTGACTGCAGAACAAGGAACAAAATCTGAATTTCAGCAATATGTCCCTCCCGTCACAGCTCCCCAGAGCGTTTCCCTTGAACGCACTTGATTAAAAGAAGACACAAAGCGTTTCCTGTTCATATCTAAATATCTCATTTATTTTCACATTCTCTTGCTGCCAATTCCAAGCACATCATAATGTCTTGCTCAAGAAATGTGTGCCGTGGCTGCATTTATTGGTTTATTTGCGAATCTAACCGGAGATAATTCTCCTCAATTGTCCAAAAGGTTTAATGATGTCTGAGTGAGTCTGCGCCCTTAAGACACGTCGCTGAACACTTCAATGATATTTGTCTTTCCCCGCTAGCAGCCTTAGTTATCCTGCCCTGAATGACACAGATTGGATTAGCCACGCGCCAAATGTCAAGGAAGCCGGGGGGGGGGGAGGAGGGGGGGGGGGGGGGAACACAGAGTGAGGGATGAGAAAAGATAAGGTCTTTGTTGCTGTCTACCTTTCTTTCAATTACACTGAAACGCATCTCTTTGCTCTATCAGGCAACATGGAGGGGCTGGTGATGCCCATAGAAATCTATTTTAAACACCAGCCCCGGAAAAATAAACACAGAGAAATGTAGGAAATGTATTAGTATTCAACCCGTACAGGTTGACACGGATCATTTTAAACTAGTCAGCCAAAAGACATTATTTGCCACGATCACGTATCTGTAGATATTATTATTACTCTATTCTGAATGCAACATTAAAAATCTCAACAGAAATTATTCTTTTTTTGAGTTAAAAAAAAACGAATGAAATCTAATTTTGAAGACCACATGATATATCCCCTCTGCTTTTTAAATAATACTGATGATATCACCATTTGTCATCAATTCATCTAAAAACAGATAAAAAGATGCAAGATTTCAAAGCAGCTTTCACAGGATGTTTTATGTACATTCACGGTTCAGCAGCAATTCTGAATGAAAATATATGTCTCATACGATGTGGTATCTGTAAACGTATGCCTTTAATTCTTTGGTTGATGCTTTCTCAAACCCCAATGAGCCATTGAGTAAAGGAGTTGAGTCTCCCTCTCTCTCTGTCCTTTTGCTTTTCAGGTGAAATGGAGGAACTAGAAGCCCAGTGGCTGACAGGAATCTGCCACAATGAGAAGAACGAGGTGATGTCCAGCCAGCTAGATGTGGACAACATGGCCGGTGTCTTCTACATGCTGGCCACGGCCATGGGGCTCTCCCTCATCACCTTTGTCTCTGAGCATCTCTTCTACTGGCGGCTGAGATACTGCTTCACTGGAGTCTGCACCGGCACGCCGGGTCTTCTCTTCTCCATCAGTCGAGTAAGGACCAGTTTGGGTTAACAGTTGCCATATTCCAGGCTATAAGGTCCAAGGAAGCACTGCAGTGGTGGTTAATGCTGCTGTATTGGGGTCAGAGGGGCCGATCTTGGGTCCATAGAAGAAGAGTACTGCTAAACTAAGAAACTGAGTGAAACGAGAGGGGGGAGGGGGCTGGACAAAGGAGGATGGGGATGGGGACGGGAGGGGCGATTGTGAGGCAGCCCTGAATATTGACAAAAATGGATCCTAATTGCAACATGTTTTTGGGTGAAATCCCGGCAACCCACGCTGAATCAATCTATTCTCTCTCGTTGTGTTCTGAAAGGTCAGCGTTCTCTCTTGTTCTAGGTGAGAGCAGAAGACGTGGACGTGCATCCCTAAACGCACTGCAGTGTCTCTGCACTATTTCGGAGGCAGAGGGTGACTCAGTTTTCAAAGTTAACAGAAGGGGGGTAGAAGACTTTTAGAGAAGATAAAGTGAGGCTCTTGAAAATGACGTTATTCCAAAGCCATTCTCAGGAGTGAATTAGGACAAAAGACATTGCTAATGGCCTGTCTTCTGTTGATAAGCTTCACAAAATGTGTGCTGAGCCAGAAAGCACTTGTACTTTGTTAACGTGGTGAATGCTTTTTTAGGACGTATTTGTGAGCTGGGAAACGGCGTCAGTGAGGAGAGAAGCTGCTCTTTTAACTGTAAGATGAGCTCTGTGACAATACTGTGTGATGGCAGCTCTTGTTTGGCTGTCTGAATACAAATATTGGCTTTATTAGCCTCCCTCACAGTTATAATGATGGTAATTTATTCCGTTTACGGTTGTTTCCTCTCACAAACAATGTTGCCCCTGTAGTGCCTCTAAGGGGGTCTTGGGGCGCAGAGTCATGAGAGATGCTGTAGCGTAACCAGTTTTTTATATGTTCAGGTCGTTTGTTGGTTCAGGTTATTTTGTGAAGATTAATTCTGGTGTTCTCTTCGACGCAATGAATAATTGGAGCTGCAGATAGATTGTGTGTGTGTTTCCTGTAGACTGCATTCAGCCTGGTTGGATTTGTTATGAGTTGTTGGTGTATTTATGATTAATTGTTGGTGTATTTATGATTAATTCAGAATTCGTTCTACTAAAGAATGATTTATGTTGTTTTTTACTGGGCCTTCCTCTTGTATCAATCATGTTTGTGTAGATGATTCATATCGTAAACAAAACAAATTCCCATATTCACTGAGTGACACAGTTTGATTTTCTTCATAAGCTGAACATTCAGAGAAAATGAAAGAAAGCGTAATTTAATGCTGTCTTGAGTTTGTGTTCATGGTGTTAAAAGACTGTGTTGGTTGAATGTACTGTGCTTTGCTTAGTCACCACCAATGTAATGAATTCAACAAAACACACAAATATGTTTGGCCCGAGTAGATAAGCAATAATTATTCTGTTTCTTTTTCTCCACGTCTCTCTCAATCCCTCTTTATGTTTGGTTCTCCCTCTCTTCCATTTCATACCGTTCCATCTCCGTCCCTCTCATTCTTTGTCTTGTTACCCGTCATCATTTTTTATTTGACTCCCCCCCCCCCCCCTTGTTTATCCATATGTCGTCATGCAGGGAATCTGGAGCTGCATCCATGGAGTCCACATCGACATGAAGAAAAAGTCAGATCTGGACTTTAGCCCCCAGGACAAAATGCTTAAGCTCATTAAATCAGCCAAACAGATGACCAACATGTCAAACCTGGGTGGCTCCCACATGAATTCACCTAAACGTGAATTCATGCACTCAGCTGGTCCCATGATTATGGACATGATGGCAGAGAAGGGCAACTTCATCTACGCTGACAACCGAAGCTATGCTCCCAAAGATATGATCTATGGGGACACTGGTGACCTGCAGTCGTATCTTGCCAACCGCCACAAAGACCACCTTAACAACTACATCTTCCAAGGAGGCCAGCACCCTCTGACCCTGAATGATGCCAATCCCAACACCGTCGAGGTGGCAGTGAGTGCTGAGTCAGTCCAGACCAACGCCAAGCTGCCACGGACCCTGTGGAAGAAGTCGGTGGACACGCTTCGCTCAGCGCCTCCCGGGCCCCCTCCGATGCCCGACATGCTGATGCCGGACCCACGAATGTCGATGAAGACACAACGCTACCTCCCTGAGGATGCAGCCCACTCTGACATCTCCGACTGTTCCAGCAGGGCAGCCTCCTACAAGGACCCAGAAAACAACAAGCACCTGAAGCCCAAGGACAACTTAAAAAAAAGATCGGTGCCATCGAAATACCCAAGGGACTGCAGTGAGGTCGAGCTGTCCTACTTAAAACCTAAGCAGGTCATCGGTGGAACCAACCAAAGTGGGAGAGGAGGAGGAGGAGAGAAAATTTACACCATCGACTCAGACCGAGAGCTGAGCCTGCACTCAGACCCAGCTCACTACCGTGAAAGTCGCGGCCTTGCTGCAGATGACATGGATTACCCTGAGATCTACTCCGACCACAGTGACAACTACAGGAAGTGTGAGCAGCCCATCATTCATCTGAACTCCTCGCCTTTGCATCACCCCGACTCAGATCTTCTACCAGACCCAGCTTACTCTAAACACTACAGCCTGAAAGAGAAAAACATTGTCATGTCCCCACATGAATCCATGGACCGCTACAAACAGACACACTGCCGTTCTTGCTTGTCCAAAGTGTCTGCTAGCTACCCACCGGGCGGGGCGTACACTCCCGCTGTACCTGCTGCAGCCTCTGCCACGCGCTCGCCCTATAATCGGTGTGAAGCATGCCTCCACACAGCTAACCTGTATGACATTAGTGAGGACCAACTCCTCGCAGACCCCTTGGTCAGTCCCACCATGCACCACCAACAGCAGCAGCAACCAGACGAAATGTTTGGTCTGTATTGGCCCCAGACAGATGGGCCGCATGTTCAAAAAAGAAACCGCTTGAGGCTGAGTCGTCAGCACTCCTTCGACAACATCATGCTAGAAAAGCCCAAGGATGTAGACCTAGGCCGACCGGCGCGCAGCGTCAGCCTCAAGGAGAAGGATCGCTTCTTGGACTCCACATCCGACTCGCACTACGCGAACCTCTTTGGCATGCGTCCCTACTCCGGCAGACTGTTTGGCACCGGGTCCAAATCAATGATGTTTAACCACAACCTGGAGGAGAGCAAGAGGAGCAAGTCCCTGTACCCGGCCCATGGCTCGGATAACCCTTTCCTCGCCCACTCGCTGAGGGACGACACCAGCAGCAGACTGGTCCATGGGCGTAGCTCCTCTGATATTTACAAACAGCTGGCGGTGGCCTCACCTGCAGCAGTCGTCGGAGCGCCCCCCATCAAGACACGCAACGATGCGAACAATCTCCGCTCTTCCGTAAAATCCACCACTTCATACTGCTCACGGGACGGGCGGATAGCCAATGACATGTACAATACAGAGCATGTGATGCCTTACTCAGCCAATAAGACTAGTGCATACCCGGCCCCACGTGGCGTCCTAAACTCAGCCCAGTTCAGCAATAGACGGGTGTATAAAAAAATCCCCAGTCTGGAGTCAGATGTTTAGTTGACGAAAGAAATAATGTGTTCTCTCCTCCTTACTGCTCTCTGGGTTTGTATTATAATTTATCAACTATGGCGTCCTCCAAGGGATGCCATAGCCACACTACGTTTTTCTTCTTCTCTTTGACATTGTAATCCAAAAGAACTTGTGCCCACTTGGGTATGACAGTACTACTACTACTACTCTCTTTGCAGATGATATCACCGTTTTTTGTCCATCCTCTGCCATGTACCAATGAGTTAGCTGCATGGCTGGCACGCTGCCATAAGGTATTCTGTTGCGAAGGGGAGGGGAATCATTAACCCCGTAGGCTTTTTAAAGGTTTAGGAAATGGCGTAGTCCCATTAGTGGGACAGAGGAGGCCTAGGTAACAGTAAAGGAGGACTCCTACAGGCGCTGTTGGGAATGAAGCAGTTGATTCGTGATTGAAATGTGCGAGGAAGTGGTGAGGCGGATCGCAGATATTATATGAGAGGGGAAGTAGAGGGAGCGAGAGAGGTGAAAAGCTCTCTTTCAACCCCTCCCCCTTCCCCCTTTCTTCCTCTCCACCTCCACTGTCAAGCTCGCAGCTTGCTAGTTGAGGAGAAGAGGCCTGACAGAGAGACCAGATGGGCACGTTTGATGTCACGGCCAGACATGGAGGCGTCCCAGGAGGGCAGAGGCGTCACAGTGAGCTAGTCCGACGGTCTGCTGCCTGTTACTCTGACAAATATGGCCACCGGGACACCTGGCAGTGCAAGAGGAGAGGGAGGCAGACAGTAGACGAGTGGCTAAATGGCACAGAGCGGCGCTTCCATTCGTTTGTTTGGCAGTGAGTTAGCGGTGTGCTTGGTCACGATTGGGTTTTATATGTTCAGCCCATGCTACGGGACATGCTGGTGATGAGAAGCTGAGAGTAATGTAGGTGCTATCAATGAATAATGTTTACAGACTGACAGATAAAAAAGACAAAATGACTGATAGAAAAGGACACAGGAGCAGGGAAACCTGAGGCAATTGATGGGCATTTCATTTACGGCTCTGCACATAGAAAAATAATTGCGAAGTATTGCTTTTTTATTCTATTAAACTATAAGATTTATTAGGGATTCTGGCATCCGGATCCCCCTATGTAGGATTTTAGAGTTTGCTTATTTGGTAGCACAATAGCCATTAGTTTGAAAAACCTCTCTCCCACATTATGCTTTTGAAAAAGCATAGCTTTCTGAAAAATACCATCAAGAGTAGTAGATTATTTTGCATGTGTTGATTTGTTTCTGTGTCGGAGAAGACAAAATACACACTAATACACTCTCAGACACACATTTTACATGTTTTTGAAAAGGGACTGTGTCTTGCCAGATGTGGTGGATGGATACTTGTGCAATCGGAACTTTTACCGTTGACCTTTGTGCTTAGTAAATCAGTGTCAATCAGTGTCATCCTGCTGCAAAAGAGCAAGAAAAAGGTGGAAGGGAAGAGAGCAAAGAGGATATAAACAAGGGAGAAAAGGGTGAAATTGCAACTGGTTCCACCACCACCTTGTCTGAGGTTGGTGGGGGGTGGCCACTGATGTGATTTAGATTTTTGACCTCCCTGCCACTGAGAAACAGGGTATTAGCTCTAAAAAAAACACTGATGATTCCCTCCTTCTTTCCTCCTTCCTACTTTGTTTCCTCAATCAACACGACACATCACTAGAGTGTTGGCTGACGATAAGCACTTCACTTCATTTCTTTTTCCTTTTCGTAAAAATTGAACTTCGGTTGGTTGACTGGTACAGCAGCAGCAGTGCTATACGGCATCTAACCACCACAGACCAGTTCACCAGTTGGTGGTTTACAATTATTGATCATCGGTTACTGTTGATCCACAGTCAACCAGGGCTCTTGAGGATCTGAAGACTACAGGAGATGGATCCCTTGTTTACCTTCATAGTGTTGTCGGGTGTGGGGTGGGCGGGGCATGATGGAGAGAATTGGAGCCGAGGCTCCTCTGTCGTGTGCTCATCGTCCATGCATCCATCTTAGTGTGGAAGACGCTGAGTGAGGGCAAGCTCGAAGTCTGAACCAAAACGTTTGGTTTCCCTAAGCTGATTGTTTATGCATCTGTTTGTTTGTTCTTTTTGAACACTTAGCAGAAAAGACTTGCACATGCACATTCTTCAATGTACACGCGTGCCCACGAAAACACTCTTTTTGGTAGCATTATGCTGTACAAATTGTACAGTCAAAAGAACAAAAATCATGTAACCATCTTAACTGACTGACTGATTTGCTTGATTGATTGGATTCACAAAGCCAAATTGTATCAAATAAAATACCTCAGGATGATTCTGTGCGTTTTGGGGGAGCTTCAGACGTAGCAACAGAACAGAATGCGGTGCCGATTTTTTCGTAGAAAAAAAACATTTATAAAGAAAAAAAAAAAAAAGAAAGAAAAAAAACAACAACGTGATTTATAGCGGCCGCGAAGCAGAATCAGACTTTTCTCCTTTTGATGTTTACCAGTCCTAGGTCTTCCAGTTTCGGCTCTTTGCCCGAGCTCATGCAACCCAAGTAAAGAGAGACGAAGAGCAAGAGGAGGAGGTGTGGCGGTGGGGCGCTTAGATGGTGTTGCTCAGTGAGGGGTGTGTTGCATGCACCCTTCACAGAATGGAGGATGTCACTTGAACGTCCCAATTGTGAAAAGCTACCCTTGTATGGAATACTCGAACAGGAATCTCTCTCTCTCTTCTCTCCATGGTTTTTAAAGGCAGTCCACCGCTTTAGCCAGTGTTTCAATTGAAGCTCCGTCTTTAACAGCTACGGTCATATCGCCCTTTTGTACTCTTGGAATACTGCAGTGAACCTCTCCTTGCTTCCCAATCAGCTTACCCGATGTTGACTGACCAGCAACATTTGTCTTTTTTTGCATCTTATCTGCATACTTATTATTATTATTATTATTATTATCATATTTATCTCCACATGCTGCTTGAGTGAGCTGACAAGTGAACAATATGCACATGTAAAAAATATCAAACGGCACCCTCGCATTTTATGAACTCATGATGATTTGTTCTATTTGTTCTACTTTTACAGAACTGTCATTTGAACTGATGCTGTTTTATGTTCAAACACACACACACACACACACACACACACACACACCCTTGTGATGACAACCCCGCTCTTTTTAATGACAAAAATGTATTTTAATTACATTTAATGATAAATAATGAGGTGATGGCATGCAACCCCAGATGTAACAATTTTAATGTTTTATGTTTCTTTTTTTGTTTGTTACTTTCGTTATGATGTTATGATCACTAATGCGTTGTAACCAGGTGTGAGTATATACATATTTGAGAGGGAAAAAAATGATCTATGTTTAAAACGAATGAAGATGCTGCTGCTGCTGCTGTTTTGGGGGAGAAGGCGGGGACCTGACCCTAGTGCAACTTCCTCATTGGCTGACGGGTCATTATCAGGCCGCGTGTTGCCCAGTGGGGTCAGGGGTCAGGGCTTGGTTCGGTATGGCGGGACATCCTTGCTCTTCCTCCAATGGCAGGTGAGAATTACTGTATCACCAGCTCTGCGTCTCTCTTCCCCCTCCTTCATGTGTAGTCAGGACTTCAACTGTAAAGAAGACAAAAGAAAAAAAGCAACCCTCTATTTTGAGTCTGCTATCCCCCCAAAGACACGAGACCTCTTTCTTTATGGTTTGCTGTAAGAATAGAGCTTTTTTTTTAAAACTAATACTTCCTCAAAGACTTTTAAGGAACTATTTTGAATATATTTAGAAATGACACCTGTATACATCGCTTGTAAATTCATACTGGAATTCATCATCATGGAGAATTATAAAATGATAAAGAGTAAAAACAATATTTTTTGTGTGAATTTCACAGGAGCTCTTCTGTACAGTGGCACTGTTTCTCTCTCTCTCTCTCTCTCTCTCTCTCTCTCTCTCTCTGTAGAGCGACTAGAATAAAACTTCACCATTCACAAGGTTTGCTGTCCTGTCAAAATTCACAACATACACACCAGGCTCCGTGTCTGCCTCACCTTACGAGACCATAATCGCTTTTCCCAGTTGATGCGGATGGATTATTTCACAGGTGATACGAAAAAGTGTTGACCGGTTTTCCATTGACTCCATTTGTTTTTTGCAGCTGAAGATTCTGCTTTAAACCCTCAGTGATCAGTGCACATTCAATGGGAAATATTAGGTTTTTTATCACTATAATCATAATCTCCGAAGAAAGCCTACCGACACACGTGGATCTGAAACTGCTCCCGTCTCTTTTAACGCATAAACACTTTTTTCTGCCTTTTAATAACAGAAGTCTTGGACTCTTTTTGTTATTTGGATTTTATTAACTCTTCAGTGCCTTTCAGGTAAGTTCTATGTCAGAATACAAACCATGAAAGCTCATTTTGATATCATTTACATTATTAATTTACCTCTTTATAGATCAGCATACATTAAAATATTGATTTACTTCAGCCCTATTATAGATACAAATATAAAGTTAATATTCTGCGAAAACCTGAATCGGTGAGTCATTGAACATTTAATGAAATGCCGACGTGTGTTTGTTTCATCATGTATGGGAGCTATGATTTGGTTATGGTAAGTTGGGAACTGATTGTGTTTACGTCTTTTATTCATAGTCACACGTCCACCCCATCGCCTGGGCCCCCCAGCGCAGTCGCCTGGACAAAATGTTGGCGTTGTACATTTCTGCAAACCGCGGGAATGTTAAATGTTTTTGCGTGGACTAAGTGCCTGCAAGTGTCATACAAGGCTGATATGAAGCATATAGATATTGAGTCCCAAGGCTTTTAGAAGCGTGCAATAGCAACATGCTTCCTGGTACCCGGGCTGGACCTGCACAGGATAAACTACTTCCTGCATTGGCACTGATGAATACCATTGGATGTAAATAGTGTGCTTCAGAATAATCCAATCAGAACACTGTATTTACTGATCTGCTAACGGACAGGATCGTTCAGCCACTGTTACTCCTTTGCCTCATGTTTCTTGAAGACCTCAACCAAACCTACACTTCTTTACCGCCTCACTTTTATTGACCATGTAGCTGAGATGTCAGAGTCTTAGTAACTGAACAGACCATGAGTTGTGTGTTAAGTGAGCTTTGTTGGCTCCGTGGAATCGATACAAAATCTACTCATAAACCTACAAAATGTCCATCTACTGCAATTATGTTCTCATGTACCATAATCATACCTGAGTGATGGTTATTTTGAATGACCTATAGCAGCGGCAACATTAAGTTATCGTGTTTTTAAATGTTTCTGTGGACATGTAAAAATGGACAAAGTGTTTCATTCTCCTGTGTTTGTGTGTTTTAAGTGGCACATGCACAAGTCATTCCAGACCGCATACTGACCTTGCACACTTGCATGTTTGTATGTGTGTGTGTGTGTGTGTGTGTGTGTGTGTGTGTGTGTGTGTGTGTGTGTGTGTGTCTAGCAGAGCATCAAGGCCATTTCGGCTCCAACTACATTTACCATCTGCCACATTCCTTCTTTCCTTTCCTCATGCCTTACACCTCTATCTCTCCCTCTACACATCCATTGTATTCCATCTGTCTTCCTGCTTCCATACACCACTGTGCTGTGTTACATCGCCTTTCTCTTTCTCTGTAATCATCCTTATTGCCACTCCATTTTTCTTATTACAGCTTTTTCCCTATTCCAGCTCCCCGTTTGCCCATTTATCTTCAACTTTCTCCCCAATAAATATGAAGGAAAAAGAAGACACCAGTGGTTTAATCACTTCTCTCCTTCTTTGTCACTTTTCCATTCACTGTCTTTTCAGGACAACGATGGTACTTCAGCAAAATGTGCGAAATCAATTTGACTTCTTGTGACGGAACTATTCTGCTGCTTCCGGTGTCATTTGACCCAGTGAATACGAAATGATCTTTAGTTTCAGGATCAAAACATTGCGCTGGAGCACACATCTCACCTGTCTTCATACAATAAGTGTAATTATAGGAAACTCAAGAGCACTGACCTGATCGCTCTGAACGCTGTTGTTGCCGTTTCAAGTCTTCCTTGAACAGGTGTAAAGCTATCTTGGTGGACACAAAATTACATTAACATAATCTTAATACAAGAAAGAACTTTTATTATTTCGGTAAACCAACACAAACATTCTAAGCACACAATGCAACAGCAAACACACTCGCATCCACATCGTATGCTCGGATTGTGAATGTGGCTGAAGAGGGATTTCAACACCCTGCTCACTGGGTGGGTTTGTGAGTCAGTGACGGGCTGTGTTTCATTGTCTGAATGGTGAAGAGCCAGAATGCCCAAATAGCTCTGAGAGCTTGATCTTCATCCCATCTGATCACTTCTACCCGGTCAATCTTCCCCCAGCCCCTCGGCCTTCATTTCAGCCTCAATATCGTTGGGCAACAGAGGAGCCGGACAACTAGGGCTCACTCATCATCGTTGAGTTTCCCGTTTAAATACGGAGCCACCTTGTGACAAGTGTAGTCACCTCGCAAGATTTTGCCGTTCGATGGTGGTCGGAAGATGTGTCTGTGTGAAAGACAGCCTGAGAGATAGCCAGAGGCACGGGGGGGGGGGGGCGGGCGTCATTCATCAGATCACACAGAATCAACAACAGTGTGGTTCAAACGGAGTGGTGCAGAGGATTCTCTGTGTGTGTGTGTGTGTGTGTGTGTGTGTGTGTGTGTGTGTGTGTGTGTGTGTGTGTGTGAGAGTGTGTGTGTGTGTGAGAGAGAGCATGTTTGCGTGAGCGGTTGTGTCAGCCAGCTCGGCAAAAAGACTGTGGCAGATCATTCTTCTGTGGAGGGGCAGATAAAAGAAAGAAAGAGGGAGAAAAGAGCTCTCGTTTATTCTGCCCCCCCTGCTTCCCTGTGTGTGTGTGTGTGTGTGTGTGTGTGTGTGTGTGTGTGTGTGTGTGTGTGTGTGTGTGTGTGTGTGTGTGTGTGTGTGTGTGTGTGTGTGTGTGTGTGTGTGTCCGCCTGTCTCTCCATAGACTTTTCCTATCAAAAGGTGTTCATACAAAGCACCCTTGCTAATATTTCTTCAAGATGGACGATAAGCTCTGAAACATTTTCTGCAAAAACAAGAGGCTGCTGTGGAAGATTCATGGACATTTTGCAAGATAAAAGCAAAGGTGTTGTGATGGTGTTCTTAGTGGTGTCCATCATATACTGCACAACACTCACATGTCCATCGTCAGTGGTCATAATCATTTCATTTTTATTTGAGAAAAACAAAACTTAATGCAATACCTGTCTCGTAATTATGACTTACATTTGGAAAAATACCCACAAAATGCATTTAAACAAAACACAAACAAACGTAACAATCACATAATTATCAGCAAATTATACTTGCATATGTTGTACATGCTGCTGACTGATAATTGTTAGAAAAATAGCTCGTAATAAATGATCTTTTGATTATCAGCATAAGTGAACACAGCAGCAAATGAACTAAAGATTAAAATCCTTTGCGGAGGGAATCTCCTGCCGATCGGATGTGTGTTCTTTTCCTCGGTGCTAATCGTTTCTGCAGCTTAAAGCTACTCGTACGTCTAAACACTACAATTTATGTCGGCGCACAGGTGACATTAACACCGGCTTCATGAAATGTAATTGAAAAGAGAATTGAAAAGATCTCCTCTGAGGCGTCAGGCATTTCTTGACTGGTCATTTTAATTTCACAGAAACGTAATGAGCCTGTGGAGGTCTTCATATCGACCCGGCTCCCAGCTACTCCACTGCTGCTTTTTATTGCTACTCTGACAGTATAATAACTCTGACAGTCCACTGTCTTAGTGGATTCATTTCAGGCTTGCAGAATTGGTTTTGGGGGGAGAAAGAGGTGAAACGTAAGATGTAAAGAAGACAATTCAAAGGACCGATATGAATCAGAGGCAAGAAGAAACAAAACAGTTCTGCCAAAGGCCACTACACTGAAACACACACACAAAACCGACTTAACAAACTCAGACAAGTTTGATGTAATTCTGATAAACACGTGTTAATACATACTTTATGTATTAACATTAATGACACATAATACAAGACATTTTAGAAAGCAACACTCTAAATGTTTCATGTTTAGGTGTGTTTACGTAATAAACTAATCTCTGATGTTGTTGCACTGCTGTCCAACTCCATGATAACTTGAGACGGTGTGTGTGTGTGTGTGTGTGTGTGTGTGAGAGAGAGAGAGAGAGAGAAAGAGAGAGAGAGTGAGTGAGTAGGAGGGAGAGAGAGAGAGAGTGCATTATGTAATCTGTCTTCCCACTGTCTCCAGCTGTAATGTCAGTAATAAAGTTAATTGGGTCTTTGGTCCCCATGGCACAACACATTTTGTTAGTGTGTGTGTGTGTGTGTGTGTGTGTGTGTGGTGGGGGGGGGGGATGTTGGCTGCTTTGTCTGGTTTCAAATAATGCTGAGAATCTAATTCACCACAGGGGAAATCTTGATCAAGAAAGAAACAAAAAGCTTAGCTTGTGATTTGTGTCTTTATGAGGAAGGTGTGTGTGTGTGTGTGTGTGTGTGTGTGTGTGCGTGTGTGTGCGTGTGTATTGAGGAACCCTCCCTCTCTCAGTATACATCTTTATGACTCTTTTTAACAGGTTGGATTTGCAAGGGATTAACTAATGCTAAGTGCTTCAAATGAGTTTGTGTAACAAAGCCATTGTTCTCTTCTTTCCCATAAATGAAGAACACACACATCACACACTCGTCTGCTGTACAGCATGCAGCTGACATGCTGTGACAACTGTGTTGTAACTAAACTCTGTGATGTACAACTGCAAAGTTCTCCCAATCTACTGAAGGCAATAACACTATTTCACTGCTGCTGCATTCAGAATGGGCCAAATGCTTGGCCTGTTGTGTTGCTACCTGCAGTTTCTCAAGAACCAATCATAGAAACAACGTCACACTCGACGTTGCCCGTGCTTCCCATTATTTAGGAGTTTCAGGAGTTCCTCAAAGTGCTGTGTAAAAAGCTCGACAATATCCACAATCCTGGTGCTCAGTTCTCCTCCCCTGCTGAACGCAGCCTGAGCAAAGTCCTGCTTTTCCTTTCTGTTTGGTCCTTGAGGTCCTTTTCCATAGTCTCCCCGCACTCCTCCCACACCCGGCTTTTTATTTTCACAACTGCCACAGCTGCAGCCCTTCTGGCCAACCGATGCCCGTATGTTGTTTCTGGTGACCCCTGGTCCAGCCAAGCCCAAAAGGCCTCCATCTTTAGCTTGACGGCCTCACTCTTCTTAGGTCGCTGCCACGACAGGCGCAGATGAGCTTCCGACTACAACTCCTGGCAGCGGCTTCCACAACGGAGGCTTTTAACATGGCCCGACAAAATCCACAATCCACGCTAGCTTTGAGGTCTGCCCGCAGAACTTACGAGTCGTTGGCGCCCCTTCCGTATCACGTATTTCAACAAAACGTGGCTTATTTTTAGGGATCCTCATGTCTCCCACGTTATGAAAAACACGCAATAGCACATTATGAAAAATAGCATATACTTAGTTGACACTGCAAGAAGAAGATGAGTTGCTTTCTTCCATATTTTATAAAATGACACGGCATCAAATCAATAATTGGAGTTGTACACTGTGATTATACAGGCTGTATTTGACTTATAGCCTATTACTGGTATATGCCAGCTGAGGATACTGGGCTTCTGTTATTCTCATACTGCGATTCAGAAGTGGAGGCTCAATTTGTTCAGTAATTAATAAAAGTAATTACCACTGAATGAGGCCATGTGCCTTCAGACTGTGAATCTCAAGTGTTGTTTGAAGTGTGACTGTGCTTCAGTGATCATACGATGGTGAAGTAATTACAACGGAATGAAACATAGGAACTGCCACAGGCCGGGGACTGTCTTCTGTGCTGACTCTGCAGTTTTCTAAATGCTGTAGTTTTGTGAGCGCACCGTGTCTTTGACCTGGAAACACCTGGAGGCCAATATTTCAGTGCTTCAAATTGCATCCATTGAAATAAAAAAATAAACATATCACAAGTTTTCATTTCATTGTTGAAGAAGTGGCATTAAAAACTATTCACAACATGCACATTGCAATAACGTATATATGTATATATTATATATATATATCACTACTATCACTCAGAGTTTTAAAGCATATACAGATTTCTGTCAACGACAACCCCGACACAGTTATCCACCTTTTCATTTGCCGTTCTATAGTCATACCTGGGATTTTATTAACATGTGATAGACCAATTAGTTGCACAAATCAAGAATTGTGCTTTGTGCTTTCTCCCAAAAATATGACTTTTAAAAAATGTATTTAACAATTTATAAAACAGTTTAGCGTTAATGAGCTAAGGAGGTAGCATCTTTCTCTCGTCATTCACTTGAGATTCCACAGTTCCTTTCCTTCATTCTTTGGGTTGTTTTCCTTATTATGAATGAACTGGAATCCAGCAGTAAAAACATTGAGGATTGTCTGCTTATATAAGTGCATCACTTACATAAGAACAGATAGCCCATGGCTGGAAATCTAGTTTGTTTAACAAAGTGATAACTTACTCAAAAAGTTGCCTCGCACAATATATTCCCTGGCATGAAGAGCAATCTGGAGCACAATATGGAGCACACACACACACACACACATTGTTTTTCTTCTGTCCTCTCTGCTGGGGATGAAGAGAACAGAGGGAGAAAAGAGCCCATGGGCACAAGCAACAAAACATGCAACAACAGCCCATAATGCAGGCGAGCATCTGTGTTTGTGTGTGTCTGTAAACTTCGACGGCCGATTTTGAGCGAGGCGGTCTGCAGCTGCTTTCTGGGGTTTCGGGGCGGATGTTGTTCTTTCAGCTCATCCGTCTTTTGCGTTGGAGCGCGATTTAGCTCGGCCGTTCTTTCGTATCCCGAGCTTGACCTATCGGGGCTGTGCATCTCCATAAAAGGCCCCATGAATGATCGCAGGCGTCTGCAATGTGCCTGCAGGTTATTAATTGCTGTGGTCTTTGAGCCAAGCTCAGCTGAGTGCACAGGGACAAGTAAGGAGTACGATATACCGGTACTGCCTGTTTGTCTTCTTATCTATGCCACTGTAGTTTCATTTTATAAATCTCCTTCTTGTTGTCCAGACACAATCACAATGACGATTCTTTCGGGCAAGCTGTTCCACACATCTCAAGTGTCCTGAGCAGAAAGGGATGCAGTGTGTTGCTGCAGGGTCACCGAGGGTCACCGCTGTCACCGACGCAGCCTGGAGGCTCACTACGCTCTGACTATTGCCCACTTGGAAGCTTGATTTAGGGCAACTAGAAGAAACATTTGCTGAAGGTTAGGAGACACGAGTAGACATACGGATGTGTGGGTGGAGTTGTCTGGCATCTCCAACATGTTTAGGTTGGAAGCTAATAATATTGGAAGCTTCCATTTCAATGCAACTTGTTCCAATTCTTTTAAGCCTGAAACAAAGATCCATGAAACTGGAGCTTCTGGGTTCTGGTGCGGAAGATGGAAAAAAAAAATCAAAATCCATTTGACATTTGCAATAAAGCCAATGACTAAAGATCTTGCATCGGCACCTACGTTTACTCAACATGACTTCATGACTACATGATTCACTCCATTTTGAGATAAAGTCATTTTTTAAAACACAATCGAACATTTTAGTTATTTTCTTTTTTTCTGTTGTTGAACAAACGTCTTCTGTTGATTGTGCATGTTGGTCATCAAGCTCGTAATCACAGAACACTTTGTGCTGCTTCCTTTGTTCAATATATTCAGATAAAGTTATCCAAAGCGTGGGCCAGCTGTGTTTTTAGCCACAGAAAATCAAAGCCCATTAGCTGTTATTGTAAAATCATATCTCACAATGTATCTCATAAATAAATCGGACATATTTACAAATC